>JAPMOR010052024.1:64843-114622 GCA_026543865.1 Argiope aurantia | reverse complement strand
TATATATATATATATATATATATATATATATATATATATATATATATTAATCATATCACTTTTATTTTAATGCAAGTTTTCTCATTAAATTTAATAATTTTAAAAATTTAATTTGATAATCTGTAACAATGTTTACATTATTATTCGAAATTCAAACTAATTTATCTGTTCCATCAAGCCATTCATTCATGTTCTTTTGACTAAAGTTAAAAATAAAATAAGAATTTCCTTTTGTTGGAGATTAAATCAAACGTAAAGTGTTTACTTCGTACATTTTTCAATTTGTAATAGAATTATTCCATTCAATTCATATTTAACAAAGAATTTTCCAGTTTTCAAATATAAAGGTGAAACCTAAAATAAATGCATTTCATATTAAGAGGCTATAGGACCTTTAACAGCTAAAACAAATGGTCAAATGCGATTTTCCCTAACGTAAGAAAAATTCTTAAACTTAATAGATTTTTACCACAGTTTTATTATACATTGACTTTTATAATTATGAATTTTTAAATCAGTGAAATAATTTTCAGTAATTAAAATATATGAGAAAAATATATGTTTTGCATAAATTGTCAAAGACAGAACTTACTTTGACGCAAATTTTTTCAGAAAATAAGCTACTTATATTAACACATATTAAACCAATTTACTCCCAGAAAACATAATTTTATAATCACGCAAAGTCTAAATATTTTAATTGATTTACTATAGTTATTTTACTTTTCATGCTGTTGAAGCATGATAACGCTTTAAAAAAAACATTTTTAGCAGATTACTAAGCACTGAAATGAAGTATACATAATAATGCTTTGATTTTACATGATTTTCTCTATTAAGTGTGTATAAGCATACCTGGGAAATTTAATATTGATAAAATGGACTATTTTTGTTTAATCCTGCGTGCAAGCTTTGAAAATTGAGAAAAGAGGCTTTAAAGTAAGCGTTTAAGAGTGAAAAGTCAACAGCGACCTTCATGTTTCTGACTATATCTGTTAAATTAGTACCAAAAAATTTTCAGAAGATTTTTGGCTAGCAAATGAAATCATAAAAAACTTCCGAAAAATTATGTATCTAAAGGTTCTATGGCTTCTTAATAAATAAACATGTTTAGTTTAGTTAGTTTAGTTTAGTTATATTAACGTCCCGTTTGAAGCAACACTAGGGCTATTTTGGGACGGACCTCGTAATTTTGAACCACGGTCAGATGACGAGGACGACACCTGAGCTGGCACCTCCCTCTCCACACCACACCAGCGGGAGGACGTTTGGTCAGGACGGATTTAACGTGCAACAGACCCCCTTACACGACGGTTCTTTGGTGGAATCGAGTCTCGAACCTGAAACCCTCCGGTTCCGAAGCCGAGACCTTACCACCAGGCTACCGCGACCCCAATAAATAAACAGTTAGTGATGCTGTCTATATTCCGGACAGATAATCTCATCGATAAAAATAGCTAATGCATTATATTTCAAAGGTCTAATGAAATCTTTTGTGAATGCTTTCCAGATCTAAGTTGATGCATTGATACTAAATTATTGAGTCTGACATCACGTTGACATGAAATATATAACAAAGCATGTAGTCTGGCCTCTAGATTATCTTACACTATTTTTTTTTCAGTAAGAATCTGAATTCTTCAAAAATTGATTTGGTTCGGCGAAAATGTATGTATTGAATTGCCATGACTTAAAAAAATATTTTAAAAAATGAAGCATAGAAGTTTTGTTATTAGAATTCCGTTTCTACACTTAATGATGACCAAAAGAACCACTGTGGCCTGGTGTTGAGGTCTCAGATTCGTAACCACAGTATCCAAAAACGATCCGATCAAAAATTCGAAGAGGCATGTGAGGTTGCATTCGTTTAAAATGACTTTGAGAATAAAATGCCTTTTTGTTAATGTTAGTTAAAAGTTAAAAGCTAAGGTAAGACACCGTCTTCCTTATCTTATCATCCTACCAAATAATGAAATCTTTCCAAAAAGTATCCCTTGTATCCCAAAAAGTATCCTTCAAAACGAAATGTTAAACAATTTGAATAAATTAGTTATATTTATTATTAGTTATTATTTATTATGTTATATTTATATTATTTATTATTAGTAACAAATAAGCAATGATTTCACATAAGATAAATTTTACTGTTTTTTTTTTTTTTTTAAGGAAAAAATCTTAAACAAGTAAATTAATGGCAAAATGTTTATCCACCATATTTGACATGATGTTGAAAATTTGTGTAACTGGTGTCATAAAAAGAAATGTTTGTATACTTGTACTAAATCTAGATCTGACTAATATACTTTAGAAGGTAAGAAATTTTACCTAGACAACTCTTTGAAATTTTAATTGGACAAAAATTAAGCATAATTTTTTCGTTTTTCCGCTATACCTTAATTATTTTTTGTTTATTAATTTATTTCATTCTTTCAATTTTTTAAAGGTATCTTTTCAATGCTATCAATTTAATTGTTGTGTTATTTTTTCTGAGTTTTCGACAAATTTTTCGGAATAATTTTTGTAGGATTTTCAAAAATAAATTTCCTATTTATAATGAAGCTCAAATAGTTTTCATTATTCTATCAAAAAATTAAACGTGTCAATCTCTTCCATTGTTGAAAACTAGAGAAAAAAATCTGCTAATATTCTGAGTAATTTACTTTAGGAATCGGAAAGCGAAGCTGCATTATTTCAAAGGACAACGCGCATTTAGAAATAAATAAAACTTAGTAGATAGTTAAGTATTTTTAATGGTATTGTAATGCCATGGGACTCGACTTCATTCGGTAAACTCCTTCTTTATGTTATGCGTAAGACGTTTAATTTAAATTAAATACCAGAATATCTATAATGAACCAGCCAGTTACCAAGGGCGGCTAGTTATAATATATTTTTGTATTTATCTTTTTCATATTAATAAGAGAAATAATGGTTCAAGATGGCTTTACCATAAGAAAAATTTTGTTGATAAAGCCACACAAAAGCGCTATTGAGTTGCGTTTCTTTACTTATGGCAACCATAGCTTATATTCCAATGTTGTTCGGAACTGCAGTTGCGTGCAAAACTGGAATTTACTCTTAGAAAGAAATGACTGTCAAGTGAATACCGTCATATCCATTTTGAAAGAAAAATTATACCCTTTCCGGAATTTCAAAAACAGCGAATATAGTTTCTATTTATTTCTGGAAAGCTTGGTAATATTTTTAGATCACAAAAAATTAATCCTTTTTTTTTTTGCCTTTTTTTTTAATCAACAATGGTCAAGTCAACTACAAGGACAGAATGGTTTTAGAAATTCGTCTGAAAAGTAATTCTGAGTGTGAATTTTTTATATGTCGCTTTGTTCTTCTATAAAAAAATCAAAACATTTGAAAATTGTCCATGTTTTTCCACTTTTGGAAGTTTTTTTTATAATATGTTATAAGTCTTTTTTTTTGAATGGATGGTTATGTGCCAATGTTTTGAGAATAATTACCTTTTGAAATTTTTTTATAACTAAAATATATAATGACCTCGCTAGAAAATAATTTCAATGGGACATTTTTTTTAAAAAAAATTTCGCGTTAACAAAATGAATATTCTGCGAAACTTGATAATGTTCTTAGTTCCGGTTTTCTTTTATCGTCGTTGTTAAATCAAAAGGTCGGATGTCAAATTTCTCAAAATATTTTCTAGACGCCAAACATTTATCTTGCATAAATTCTTTGACTGTTTAAAATGATATAGTTCAGTTATAAAACGTTTCGTTTTTAAAGCAACACTATGGCCATCTTGGGACAGCCACTGTAATTGTGAGTCATGAACAGATAACGACGACAACGCCTGAGCAAATAGCTCCCTCCCCAAATTTCTAAACTACACCAGTGGGATGACACTTGACTCCGATAGATTTAACTTGCAACAGACTGGCTTTGAAATATTCTGTACAGGACGATTCTTATCCTGCAAAATATTACTATAAAAAATAATTTCGCATATGGTTGAATCCATATATCGCGAAACCGTTTATAAAGTTCTGAATAAAACCAACCTAAACCAATAAATTTCGGCGTGAGAGCATCCTGGATCGATAAAAAAATGACAAAACAATTTTTCAGTTCTCGCCAAATATTGCTCAATATTTTTACTCTCACACTAGACAATTTGAGTGCCAAGTCTGTAATTCCTAACTTTGAATGAATAAATATCCTCAGCAAACGTGTTGCGAAGCCTTTATTCATAATATAATCCCAAAATCGACGTTGAGCAGTAATTCTTGGTATGAATTCAGGAAAATAAAAAAACACATAGAACTTTTTCCTTCGTTGAAGGACATTTTGATAATAATTGAATGTGAATTTATGCATTAGTGCGTTATCTATCGGATTAAAAAAATTAAGAACACGACATCTTCAAAAAATTTATACTGTTATTTTGTAGTAATATTTTGGAATCAGGGAACGATTTAATGAACATTTTGTATATTATTGAAGGATATTATTTCTGCGTTTTTAAAGATCATATAATTTGCTTAATTTAAAATGATACATCCTTTAGAATAGTAGTTTGGGTACAAAATGAAGATTATTTTGGGATGAACATAATTTTGAAACATGGTTAGATAGCAAGGACGGCTACTGAGCTGACGCCTATATCTCCAAATATCCGCACAACAAAGGGTAATTTAGCCACTACGTCAGATTTAGCATGCACTAATCTACCTATACACAACGGATCTTTAGTGCAATCGGGTCTCCAACTTTGAACCCTCTGATCTTGAAAACAGTATTTTACCACTAATCCTCCACGGACGTTAAAAACCGATAAAAAAAGCATAAGAGTATTTTGCTGAAATGTCAGTGGTAAAAGTCAGGAAAATAAACGCAATGATCAAAAAACTTTTTAGCGCCTTTTTTCCTTATATCTGACAACAAGCTTTTACAAAAAGCATTTTTAAATACGAAATTAGAAATACGCAATTTCTCGTATACGAAGATTACAAAAAGAAAGTACTGTAATCTTCAAAAAATTTGAGCTCGAGGTTTCCGATAGATTTCAAATCTTTCTGGGTCCAAAAAACATATTTTTTTTAATTATATCTATCTGCCTTTTAACAAGAAAACTCAAAAACACTTTGATTTAAGCAATTGATTGATATATAATCTTTGCATAAATTTGTAGATATACATCAATTTTGAGGGAAAACGTGTATTAATGGGAAAAACATGTATTTGTTTGTGAATACGACCACATGTAAACTAAGAAATGTTAAAGAGCTAAAAATATAAAATTTAGTACTCAGTTTTAGCTTTACATTATTAATTTATATCGATTTTAAACCACCCGTCAATAGATTGGTCATTTTTCGAACTGTGCATTTGTATGCTTATAAATATTGTTACTCATAAAAGGGCTGATATAATCAAATGAAATCCAGATTATGATATTGTTACTAAAACTATAGATCTGTAGTTTGGTTTCAATAGGGAAACTAAAAAAGTGTCCAGAATTCATACTTTGGTATTTTCACCACACTATGAAGCACAAAGCTTTCATTTATGAGTCATTATTATTTATTATTTTTAATAATGAAGAAAATTGAACAAACATTTAAGCAAATTACTTCTCCTGGTTGATGGATGCAATCAGAAATTTGAAAGATATGTACAGTTAAAATATAAGAATCAAATGAATATCAAATTTCATATATGTAGTTTATTATGTTCTATTTATAATGATAATAAACACATACACATACATGCAGACGCAATTCCAAAATGATGCATTTCGGATTTATGGAGATAAAAAAAATTCAACATCTTTATAATCTTGATGTTTTTTTTTTTTTGTCGCTAATACAGGGTCTATAAAATATATTTATCTCTATAAAACTGGATAAAAAAGAAAGTTAAAAACAGAATTGCAATACTTTTTTATTTTATTTTATCTTTATATTTGCTCATTTTTGTAACAAAGATTTTTGCTTTCGCACGCATCTTTTGAAAAATGCCAAACAATATAAAATTTACTGCGTCAGCCATGGCTGTTTCTTTTCAAAAACCTTCAAATGCTGATTAGATTAAATTCTATTAAACGAAGGGCGCACTTTTTGCCAAAAAATATTTCTCTCATAAAAAGTTCACCGTTCGTAAGTGTTCTTCTATTCTTGGCATCGAAAAGGAAAAAAAAAATCAATACGGTTTCGTTATTTCCAGCTCTTATTCTGTAAATGGAATTTCTAAAGATTCAAAAGGATATGAAAAAAAAAAAAGAAGAAGAAGAATACTAAATTAGATTATCTTTTTTTTATATATATGTGTGTCGAGATATTTATCGCCCAAGAATCCAACAGAATAGTTCGCAATTTTCGGATGACCATTCCCACATCGGGTTAGGGGTGGGGGAATGAACCATTCAGGGCGTGATCAGGGGGAGGGGGAAGATATCGCGAAGTCTAATGCTGCCGGAGTGTTTTCACGAGTGCTTATCATTTAAGAAGGAATGTTCCGTCGTAAAGCGCATATAAAAATACAGTGCAAACGTGAACGCCCATTTGGCAGACTATCAATTGTTTAAGATGCACGGCGACAACTCAGGAATGCAGTCGAAAAGTTGCGCAGAGAAGCAACATCCTGCGGACAGTTGACAAACGTAATCTCGTAGTAGACTTTTTTGTTGTTGCTATGACAACCGTATTTTTTTTTTTTTATTTCTCTGCAGAGCAAAAAAAATCATAAAAGCTTTGACCTTATCTCGTACTGTATAAGGAAAGGCTTAAGAATAACGAATATTCTTCTGAAAACCCATGAGTCACGCTGTTTTGTTTTTATAAGTGTTAAGAGACAGAATAGTATATTGTGGATAACACATCATTCAGTTCCAGTAAAAGCATTTTAACAAATGAAACATATTATGTAATTTTACCAGTAGTAGTTCCCGACCTTCATGTTACATAACAGATTTCATTCGTAAAAGGTCCAAGTGTGATTTCAGTTTTCAATATCAGTTTTAATAAAATCTGTTTTTTTTTAAATTGAAATTTTTTATATAAAAAATATCTATATCTATATTAATGTTTATATGTTTATATCTATATATGTTTAATTTTAAATGCATAAAACATTAAGAAAATAAACAGTATCCTTTGAAATAATCTGCCGAAAATTTATTAAGCCTATCCTTTTTAGTGCGAGAAAAAAACTGAAGTTTTACTCATTTGGCGATGGGGAAATGAAAAGATTTTTTTGGCAGGAAAGTTAGTTTTTAATTAATAATTAAAATTCTAATTAAAAATTCAAAAAAGGAGCCCCAGGTGCACATTCCCGACATCCAAGGTATGCATGTGCCAAATTTCGTAGCTGTAGGTCGAACGGTCTGGCCTGTAGTGCGCCAACACACACACACATTGAGCTTTATATAAGTATAGATGGAATTTCCCAAATTATATATTCCTGTTATTTCATAACCATTTTCAGTAGAGTTTATATTGGCAATTTTACAAGGAAATTAGATGATAAAGAAAGGTAACTGCAGAACATAAGATCTATAAAATATTTTTAGATATTATGATGACGCTTCAACCTACGAACATTACTCACATACGACGAAATGATGTACGTAGAGGTACAAATAAATATCAGACCCATACACTTCAGTTATGAAAGATAAAATTTTGATCAAGCGGCTGAAAATACTATTGCCAAAGAATACTTATATTAGCAAATAGTAGAAATTCCTAACAAATACAGTCATCAGATATTCAAACTCTTTTCTGTCAGCTTAAATCACAAAATAGTGTACCAAATCTTGGTTACTTTACATTATAATTAAAAATATCAGCACTTGATTTATTCTTTGTTCAATTTATTTAAATAACTAACTGCATCGGCGACTAGCTGTTCGCTCAAAATATTAAAAATATTAATTTAATAATTTTAACTAACTTTGAATTTTTAAATTAATGCTATTAAAAAAGCATGCACAATTCATTTTATTCCACAAATGTAAAGTGTTATTTTAAATTATACTTGGACAACTAATATAGAGAATTCTAATTGTTTAGCTATGAGCAAAAATTCGCCAAACTGGTCTACTTATTTATATAGTGAGTTTAGTTTTAATTTCGATATTCCTCGAAACTTTAAAACATGTGAAAGGGGCGAGACAAACGATCAATAACGATGTATCTAGGAGTCATAAGCCTCCGCATGAAATAAAATTTTCTGAAATTGTTACAGTAAATATGACTGAAGAACTTTGTACTTGTATTTTGCCATAGTGAATGTATAGCTGTATCTGTTTAGCGTTTCTGTAACTGCTTTAAAAATTGGTGGGAAGTAGGGGGCAGTTTGATAATATATCAAAAGATCATGAGCTTTCATATAAAAAAATCGTAAAATAAGACCTGTAATTGGGAGTCAGGTACTGGTTCTCCCTTTTACCTGATTATTTTAAATATAAGGATTAGAAATCATGGGCTTTTAATGAATACGTTCGTTTGGCTGATCGAACCATGCCCTTTTGAGCCTGTTACACAGGACCGACTTGTATATTAATATATTTATATTTTTGAATGCATATATACTTATATACATATACTATATCATATTTTTAGTACGTAAATGGAATTTAAATGATTTAAAATTAATTTTGATTATTGTTTAATTTGATTATTATGATTATTTAATAGTTATAGAATCAATAGTTTATCAATAGTTAAAAGAATCTTACGCTTAAAAATATTATATATATATATAACATATTTTTGGTTGAAGCAGAGCGCAGGTTAAAGACATAGACGAGACGTTGTATTTTTAATTCCGTTTTATTCTCTCTCGGGAGGCAAACATGATTATTTACATGAAGGCGCAGTGCGGCACAAAAGCAGAAGGCAAAAAAGGACGAACAAATGATCACTAGTCTTATATAGCATAGGATTTCTGGCCAGGCGCCAATTCAATACACATGGTGACCTTTTACACCTTTTCAAGGGTAACTGAAGATATCACTTTCTCTTGATACGTAGTATTTATAGCGCATTATTTTTACAGAGGAATTAATTAAACCGAAAGTGGAATTGAATCACGAAATAAGAGAATATTTTATAATGAAGTTACGATGGGCTAAATTAAAATAAAATCTTGGAAATTTAATTTGGATTAAATTAAGAGTTTAAAATATCATTATATGTTTCTTCATTTTATAATCAAATACTGGCTTTAATTCAAATCTAAATGCAAAATTCGAGGAATCTTCGTTTTTTAAATTTTACAAATATTTGAAAGTTAGGTTTAGTGATACTTAAAAATTGATTATTATAACAATTGATAAAATGTGAAAATATGAATTTCGAATTTAAACTTATTCTTTGAAATCGTATTCAAAATTAGCGTTTCAGCAAATTAATTATACTCAAATAGTGCATTTGATAAAACCTGAATTATGAGATTCATTTTTCTGCTATATCATTCATAAGGAATATAACAAAGGAAAGAAATATCTTTAAGTTGCCAAAAAGGCTCAATTTCTAACCAAAGTCTGTAGATCAATGTTGAATTTCTCGTATACCATTGCATCCTTCAACTATGGAAAACGTGTAATTTCGCTTATTTTGTAAATACATTACTAAGCCGGCGACCTGGCATAGGGGTAGCGCGTCTTTCCGTGATCTGAGCGTCTCGGCTTCGAGTCCCGGTTTGTTCTTCTTCTGTATTCTGTCTGTGACGTGTGTGAATGCACCCCCCCCTCCTGTAAAAAGGGGCTGTGAAAGCGAATGTGACTCATGAAGTAGCTAAGTCGTACTCTTGGCCCCATTTGGCACTACTGGAAAAACAAGAGGCGCTCACTAGGCTTAAATCGCTGACAGATCTGTCAGCGGGCTTGTAAAGTGCCATAAGTGACAACAACAAAGGAGATAAATATCTTAAAATAGTCATAAATGTTCAATTTCTAATCAAAGCAAGTAGATCAACGTTGAATCTCTCATATACCATTGCATCCTTCAATTATGGAAGGCGTGTAATTGTGTTTATTTTGTAAATACATTACAAAAAATTTATTTTTTTAAAAAAAATGGAGAGTAATATGTTTTATAATTTCAGAAATCTGTAGTGAAATAATCCTCTTAAACCTTGCAATGTGTTTCAGAAATTCACAGCAGCTTTAAAAATCAATAAGAATGGTAGAAGTTACCCAGGTAACACTACCTTCTCGTTTCTCTTATCTCATTACTAATTAAGTGAGCCTGCTCTATTGTTGAAAGATACCATTAGCAGAAAACAGGGCATATCTTCTTTTAGCATGTGAACATCCAGATATTTTTTCTCATTCAATCAGATGTGTCAATTGAATATTTTACATTTTAAGTCACCGATAAATGGGCAAAAATCAGAGTGAGGGTGGCGCAGTATGGCCAAGAATGGCTCTTGCACCAATAAAACTGTACAACAACAACAGAGTGAGGAATTGAATGGTATAATATAACGAGTAAAATACCGATTTACATTCAATGTGCCGCCCTCTATTCAGGAACGCAGCAATCAAATAAGAAACCATACTTTTCACATCATCATTTTTGATTATATGGAAGTTACACGAGTAACAGAAGTTTTTCTGCAATAAAAAGAAGTAATTCCTCATCTGACATGTTCCTCAATATGAGACGATTCCTGAATATTTTAAACCGACATTTCAGTCATTGTGTAACTTATCATCCTATCATCTACAGAATAATTTGAAAAGTTAAACTGTTAATTATAAAACTAAAAAATTCTACTTACAAAATAAACAATTTAAATTAGATTAAAACCTTTAATGCAAACACAGTAGCATTAAGTATTTGAAACTTTATTCCTTTGCCTTTGTATTATTTTTAAAAATTACTCTTGATTATTTCAACGATAAAGTATACGTGAAAATATATTTAATACGATTACATTGCGGGTGAGTATTAATACAGTAGCTATAACAATAAAAAATGTTTTTAAAATAAATGCGTAAAAATATTTGAAATAATTTATAAAAATTGTATTACAAGAAAATTGATATCAATTAAAATCCAATTTTTAAAAAAAATTTAAATGGTATACAAAATGTGTTATAAACATGTCTTAAGTTAAGAACAGTAAGTTATGTAGTGAGTAATAAGATAAGTTATCGAGGTGACATGTTAGAATTTTGATTTATTTTTAACTATCTGCCTTTGGCGACCAGCCGGCTCGCCAATCTTAATGCTCATTAAAATTTTAATAATTAAATATTTTATGTAATTTCTACTTTAATAGCTTCTTCATTAAAATATTTTAAAACCTCAAGTTTCAATTCACTCATAATATTATAAAGGGCTTCAGTCATAACGTAATCTGTACCTCTCTAATTTTCTGTTAGCTCCCGTAGAATCCCGTAAATTAAGGTGGAAATGATTAATCTGCAATTAATATAATAATATATTTTACTGAAACAAAGCATTTTTTTTGTAATATGATTACTGAAAACAGTCACTGAACATTCAAACCTTATGGGCACTAAAGAATATCTTTCTTAATTTATGTAATATCTCAAGAATTTGTCAACATTTTTGTTTCAGATTCATCATGAGCAGGTCTATTAATTAACAATGTATAATTTTAAATGCATGAAACACTAAGAAAATAAACAGAATCGTTTTAAATAATCGGTCGAAAACAGGTAAAAAAAATTACTTAAAAAACGATAAACTTAAACTAACATAAATACAATTTAATTACAAAAGCATACAACTAACCTAATAGATGTAAACAATCAGAACACAATGAGCATGCGTGAATTTTCAACGTCAGTTACGGTAACGCAAATGCGTGAATTTTTCTACGCCAGTTGGGGTAACGTTATGCAGATTAGAAATTTTTAATTTCCTTTATTCTGTTTTGTTTTAATTCAAAAGTACTTTAGAATGAATCTGAAAGATCGATTAATTAACAATGTTTAATTTTAAATGTATCAAACATTAAGAAAATAAACAGATTCGTTTGAAATAGTCGACCGAAAAATGTTAAGACTAGCCTCATTACTGTTGGAAAAAAAACTGAAGTCTTACTCATTTGGCGGCGGGGAAAATGAAAAAGATTTTTTTGGCGGGAAAGTTAGTTTTTAATCCATAATTAAAATTCTAATTAAAAATTCAAAAAAAGGAACCCCAGGTGCACATTCCCGACTTCCAAGGTATGCACGTACCAAATTTGGTAGCTGTAGGTCAAACGGTCTGGCCCGTAGAGCGCCAACACACACACACACACACACACACACACATTGAGCTTTATATAAGTATAGATTAAAAATAAAATGTAAATTGAGAAATCCTCTCACATTGCATTTTTACTATCCAAAATATAACGGCATGTCAAACATGGTGGCTGTAAGCCCAATACTCTTTCTCTGCAGGGCATTTGAAAGATTTCTACATCAAGTAAGAAGTATAGTAATACAATTTAAGTGCTATATTAAACTTAGAAAAGTTTTTAAAGTACAGGTCCATTTCGTTCTATATATACAAACGTCATTTTTCCATTTTCACTCGTCTGCAAATTATTGATTACTCTTATTTTCTGCGAATTTCTGAAACATTCTGCATATTTAAAACTAGCGCATTTGGCTGCCTACATCGCAGGGATTAATTGTTGCTAAAAGTTTTAATTTGTTTGGTTTTAATTTCTTAGAGATACAAATTTTATCTTCCTAAAATACAAGGTGTTCTCAAAATTGTTCTTTGATTACAAAAATTATTGTAAAAAATTATCATATGGCTATTTAGATATATTGTAAAAACGGTTATAAAGTTTTTAATAAATTTTAGTATGAACACCCATGATAGTTCGAAAAATGTCAAGGCACTATTCTGCTTATCTCTTCATGTTGTTCATTGTGCATTCTACAACAATGTTTTTTTCTGTTGAGAGGATTATGATAAAATTCAAATGAATTTTATTTGCTTAATTTATGAAAATTGCTTAATGTAAAAACATTCAAGCGCATGCTTGCCCCGGTATTAAAATTAAGATAAAAATGTTGCCTTCATTGGACATTAACTGCAATTTTTATTTTAGCTTTTATATCATACCATACACATTTTTCTTTAAATTTTCAGACTTGATAATACATAATTGATTGATTGATTAAATTAAATTCATACTTTTCATCTTATTAATTTAATAGTTAAAATTTAAAAAAGAACTCATTCTATATCAATAGTTATCAGACAGAAAGATCAATATTCCTAGCTATTAAACTGGTTGTCGAAAGCTGTTAGTTTCAGAATACTTAGAGTAGATAGTAGAAAAACAATGTTTCAGGTCAAAAGGAAGAATATGTCTTGCATCTGACTGTCTTATAATGATCTCGCCCTCCAAAATTCTCATCTTAAGGTAATATTTAAAATGTAGTTTATTAGTGGTCCAAAATTCATATATAAAATCTTTTTAGTTACTATCTAAAATTCACATATTTTGATGATATTTGTTGGGGCTAAAAAATAATTTTATAAATGCACAATGAAATATTATTTAATCAAAAATATTGATTGAACAACAAAACTATATCTTGCATAAAATCTGATAATCATAATCCTGTTCCTGAAAGGCGAGTAATGTTGAACCAAGTAATTTACTAAGAAAGAATGTATATAAAAATTACAATAACACATATTTAAATTAAATAATATCCCTAAAAATTAGGCCAAGCTTACAAAAATAGGTATTATCAATTTTGAATACTGATTTTTTAAAATTTACTAAAAAAAGAATGTATATTTCTTGTCTGTTCTCGTGAATTTATTTGTAAACGATATAATACATGTTAACTGTAATCCTAACTGTTTGAAATGTTTTCGTTCTGACTTAATAATTTGGAATTCGTGTCATTTGTAAAATTATCATAACTCCTATACAATTTCAATTTTTTAGTCAACCTTCTGTGCATCAAGTACAATGAAGATAATGTGTAAAATTATCATAACTTCTACATAATTTCAATCTTTCACTCAACCTTCTGTGCGTAAAGTACAATGAAGACAATATTTCCCACATCCTATTAAAATGCACCAACAGTGTACAGAGCTGCGCTCAGAGAAATAAAACAATCGATTTCTTTTGCCTTTATTTCTTCTCAAGCTTTCGAAAATAAACACCATTTAAGCATCTTCACTTAAGTATTTTAGTATCTACTAACTGTAGACTTTTGGCATCAAGGGGACAACAGCCTTTGTCGCTAAATCCCGCAATGTTTATATTAAATTTCAAGTTCAATTTGAATTCTAACATTATTAATTCTAGTTGTAGACTTATTGTGTCGAAATATATTTAAATGCAGTTTTTATTGCAATTTTTCCTATTTTCTCGAGCAATATACAAATTAAATTCATGGGCTAATAATCCCATGAATTTAATTTGTAATTTGTATTCAAAAACCTCATTTGATGCAGAATTAATGGCTTGCATCTCATATATCCGAATTTACTGAAGAAATAATTTGTGAACTATTTTAGTTTTTGTGCCTACCAAATAGGCTCTCAGCTGATGAGAGAATTGACCTCTGTTTAAGATGCGTATTTTGTCCACAACCCCTTGTTATCCACTCATCAGAGTGCAAGCAAAGCATCACAAAGCACAAGGCACTTAATTCTCGAGATAAAACATCACCCACGTTAATTCGATATACACGCCGCACAAAACGCACGCGCTTCTAAAAGAAATACGGGACAAAAGGGACAAAAATTCTATTTTGGTAACACATTACCAGTAACCACTCTCGGAAATTACCAGCTCTGTAACTCGACACTGAAATAAGAAATAGATAGATTACCCCAGGGTACAAGGGAGGCATCCGAGATACAAGCTATAAATATCTAAATGAACGTGGCAAGAGCAGATTTTTGGGAGGAAAAAAGCATCTGTACCATTAAAATTGCTACCGGAATTCTTTTATGGTCGAGAAATAAAAATGTAAGGGGGGAGGGTTCTTAGTATGCCAAAGCAGGAGCATTTTTATGCAATCAATAATAAAATCAAGTCGAATCTATAAGTTATTTGTATCTTTATGAACGCGGTAGAATTTTGGGATTGAAAGCCCTGGGGAGAAATTGGGTCAGCTTCATATAAAATAGAAATAATCGAAAAGATATCTAATGCATGCAATTGAAAAAAAAATTATTTAAGTTTCAACCAAGTATCAGCAATGTTCTTATTACTAGTGAAAGGCCTCTGATTAAACGGAGAATGAAAGTTCAGAATGTCCTGTACTTGAACTACCGGTCAACCAGCTGTATAAAAAAGATAACTAGTGTTAGCTGTATGTTTGGGAAAGAAGGAAAGCACTATATGCATGGTTATTATTTTCTTTTTTACAGAAATATATATATATATATATGCTTTGGTTTACCCTTCAAAACTATATTCTAATTTCAGTATAACCTGTATTACGGTAGACATTGTAAGGTATAAAAGATGCCTAAGACATACTTCTGATGTCTTATCCTACCACCCGAAAAAGATTAGAAAAGTTGCATTAAACGTATTGTAGTGAGACTTTTTTTCTGCAGTTGCGATGTCCTATTTTATGATACTTGGTGATCAACCGGTCAAGTTTATCTTATGGACCCAATCCTGAATAGGAACATTTCTCATAATTATCCAATAAAACGGAATCAAAAAAGATGGAAGGTTCCGTTTTATGTCATTTGGATTCGAATTTCTAGTATAAGATCTTGAATTAGAACAAACGAAATGTGATAAGTTTATGTGGTTATAGGCAGAACGCAGTTTACTTATGAGCACTGTCAGTCTAATTAGCTAGGTTCCTTCTCTAGATTTTTAGTTTCCAATAACTTTGTCGCTTCTTAAAGGGATTGTAGACCACTTCTAGGTAATGTATATATTTTTATATTTAATATCAAATACAAGCATGCATTAGCATTGATTTCCAGGCAGTCAGTATCCATTTTGTTGTGAATTTACGATATCATCGCCCCCCCCGCAATTAGTCCCATATTATGGAGGAGAGTTTAACAAGCATTTTTAATAGATGTTGAATGCATCCAAATCAATGACCACTGGTGACCATTTGGTGCGAGCAATTTATATTTATGTAATTTCAAATACAGTTCTATTACGTTTTTGAAAAATAGCATTTAAAAACAAGTTTTCTAATTCTTTCTGGATCATCAATATATTTTACTTTTTCTAATTGTTTCAATCGTTTTCGAAGAATATTTATACAACAGAGAATTTCGGCAAAAATTCTTCAATTTTTCATTGCAAGTGAGAACCAGTGGGAGTGGTCACCCCAAAACTTTCTCGCATACTCTCTCTTAAAGGTGCCATTCCTGAGAACGCCTTACATGGCTTTGGCACACACTAATTACGAAATATTAACTTTTGGCGCAAATTTAGCATTTTTACATACCCTACAGATGTTAAATCTGTGTAAATCGTATTCTGATCAGATTTAAACCAAAGTTTGAAAGAAATCTGCAAATTTGATGTAAAGGCCATATACCGAATTTGAACCATTTAGCTCAAAGCGTTTTTGAGTTATCTTTGTAAGAGGCAAATAAATAGATGGACATTTTCTAAAGTATGGTTTTCGAATTCATAAAGATCTAAAACGTGGTAATTCGTCAAAATCTCGAGTTTGAAGTTTTTGAAGATTACTGTATTTTCTCGAGAGTACGTATACGAGAAAGAAAGAAAGAAAATGGTCTATCGATCAATAAATGATTGTTAGACAAACTGAAATAAAAAAAATCACAAACTTAAACTCTATTCTTTAAGGGATCTTGTTTTGGAATTTGTATTATCCAGTTCGTGCTCCGATGCACACGTACGTGAGGTCATTTTACAGTTCGAAAATGCTAGTAGTAGTTAAGAAACCATTTTTATCCTGGAAGTTCATTCCAGATTCCTTCTATTGATTTTTATCTTCCAAGTTATACATTGCTTTATAAATGTTTCTCCTGAGTGGCTGGTTTATAGAACTATAGGCTTAAAAAATTAAAAAGTTGATTGAAGAGTGCACGCATTTATTTGCAAAACAGGATTACAGATATTTTTACAAATATCGATAAGAGACTGATAATCAAATGTAATACAGTTTTTTTTAAAGTTAAGACGGCAGCAGTACTAACACGCCAAGATCTAATATTGGCAGCTATGTTTGGCCGCAATTTATAATATATTGCTGTTTTGTCGCCAAATGTTAGTGCCAATCTCTCAATATTTTAGTTTAAAGACGATTACTTCGGAGCTTAAAACAAACATTAGCATACTAATTTTTGGCTAGTATTTATACCATGTTGTCTCCAAATATTGACAAAAATATTTTACCTTGGTGACAATTGCTGCCATTCTAACAGAATAATATTCAAATAGATTTTAATGAGGAAATATCACCTTTCAAATCGAGTTATTTAATTTTTAGATCGTATATAGCAAATGCATCGAGCCAGTTTTATTTTAGAATATATCGCCTTTGTTTCAACAGGAAAATTAAGAAACTACGCTCGATTAGACATTATTTAATGCGATTTACTAAGTAACTGCGCAAATTATTATATTTGTCGTGTATCTGAGTAAATTAAATCTATTAAGAACTATATTACTTTCGATTTTTAATCATAAAACAACTTAAGTTCACAACACTCAATTATATGCCAATTGTATTTGAAAAGCAGTGTTAAAGGTCCATAAATTTTTAGTCAATGCAAATAAAAAGAGGCGTTTTTATCTGTGAATCCTGACTCTTTACAAGACAGGCCATTCGACCCAAAACTTTCAATTCGCCGGAAATATATTTTAAAAGGTGAAAATATTCATTTCAGAGCAATGTTTTTGAAATTTTAATAATTACTATGATATCAGATCAGATTAATTTCAAGAACTTTTTCTTGATTTTTGGAATCTTTTGAAAATGTTCTTAAATATTGATTTTCAACAACAAATTTCGTTATTGCAATGAAATTTCAAATTTTTTCATCAAATATTTAATTGTGTGGATTTCTTCCATTATTAAAAGTTAAGGAAAAAAGATTTTACTCGTTATCTAAGCAGTTTACATGGAGAATCAGAAATGTACACTGCACTTTCACAAAATCATCAATATCAAGTGCAATTTAAAATCGAGTACCCAGATACCTACATTTTTAAAAGCAATAAGATCTCATGAGACTTGAACTTCATACGACAATTTCTTTGTTGAGAGAATCATGACATTAGATTATGAATAAAGACTTATCATGACCTATTTTAACCCTTTAAAGAGCCATTTTTTTCTAGTCATATTATGTTAAAATATTTTTAGACTTGAAATTAGAATAAGAAAAGGGATTCATTTAGCTTATTAGATAAATTTAATTTATTTAATTAATTAATTTGGTTAATTAATAATTAAGTAACAAATCAAGACACATCATTTTGTGTGAGATAAAAAACTGAAGCATCTAAGTTTCTGTCTTTCTAAGAAAGTGTGTCAGAACTTGTGCCAACTTATATAATTTCATACAAAGATTGATAAATTTGGTGGGAAGCATACTTCCCACGGCCCTAGAAAGTGTTAAATTAAATATAGCCGATATTCCAAATGGACCTGCTGGAAATCAAATTTGACTAGTATATCATAAAAAGTATCCAATATCCTTGATTTTGAGGAGTGTATACTATTAGACGCATCATTCAAAAATTTAAAATACTTTGTCTGCTAGATATTGAAAAATGGAATAAAAAATGGTCTTATTGCAGAAAACGCTTCGCTTATGTTGCCCAGCGATCGCTATAAAATCCCTAATCTAATGATAAGGTCATAGGATCAGAACAAGAATATTTAATTAACCCAATTCTTTGAAATTCTTGCCATTTTAAATGACCCTGAGGAATTACAAAGTTGCAACATCCATCATTACCCCTCAGATTTGTGTGGAAGTTTGAAGAGTAGGGTGTTGCTTTATATCGATTTCGACATCTGTCCATGTTTAGAATACTATGTATATTCCAAGTTAACATTCATGTAGTCTTAAACCATGGCAATTCTATAATTAAATCAAACCCAATGTCATCATTGTAAAAATTTTAGTTCTTGGTCATTATCTACAATCAAAAGTATCATAAAATTCAGAAATTTATATAGATAAATATAAAACTTGGTAAGTTAATCTTGATTTGAAATGAACTATTTGAAATCGACTGGCGCAATGATTACTAGGAATGAAAAATATTACATGAGCGATTCTATCAAGTAATTATCATAAACTCCTTTTTAACAATCAACTATCCCTTTTTGAGGTTTTAAATTATACGGGTCATAACATACCTTCGCTGTTTGTGAAATAATTTAACGTACTTTGAAAGGTTAAAATAGTTTATTCAAGCTTATTCAATGAATAATAACCGGCGAAACTTATCAGACAGTATAATTGTTGTAGTTTATTTTGAAACTTTTACCGAACATAAAATTTTCTACATCTTTCACTTTTTAAAAATCAATATTCCATAAATACAAAATTATATTCCCCTTTTAAAAAACATGCAATTTTTTATGCACAGTTTCATGTCAAGTATGTTATCAGTAATTATCTTATCGATTATACTATCAGCGAAACAGATGTTCTGTGGAGGATAAACTAGTGCAATAAATTCTCAGTTTTTCATTACTAAAGGCGAAAAAAAATTACACATCTTCGTAAAGCATAAATTCATTGATCCTTTATATGAAAGGCTTTAAAAAACTTTCTGTCCCTTTTTTAAAAGTAGCAGGGAAAATTATCTTTTTTTCCCTTAAACTATTATATTTTATCATTATCGGGTTTTGCAAAGTTGTAATTAATTTATAAATAATAATAATAAAACACATCCGAATTTCTTCATTTCATACGTTGAGGCAAGATATTTAAAATATATTAGAAGATACATAATAAATTACGAAATTTTATTTACATACATTTGAAAGAAATTTATTAAAGCTTACTTGCAAAATACAGCTTTTGTTGAAACTATGCGTGCACGCGCGAGCTCGTGTGTGTATGTATGTGCGTGTGTATGTGTGTGTAATTGTTTAAGATAATAGTTTAAAAATATAAATAATGAACATAAAATAAATTAAGAGCTTAACAGTATTCTTTTTCATTCTATTATCTAATACTTCTAAATTAAGCCTTTGAAGTCATGGCGTTAAAGCAGAAATTTATTTTAAACTGGATTTGCAGAAAAACAAATCGCATTGTATTATATATTTTAAAATATAATTTCATTTTTGTATTATTAATTCGTTAAAATTGTTTCCCAAAAATTGTAAAATTTCAATAATTTAAACACGTAATCATTTACAATATTTAATACTCGTATAATTTTTGAAGCATTAAAAACTGTTACAGTACAAAATCTGTTCAATAATTTAATATTGTTACATAATTTATCAACATTTTTTATATCATCTCTACGAATAATAAAGATGGATGTGTGGGGATCGCTCTACAGGCAAGAGCGTTTGACCTACAGCTATCAAATTTGACGCAGATATACTTGGAGAGATATGAATATGTAACATTTTTTGAACCTTTAAACTAGAATTTTAATCAATTAAAAATTACGTGAAACATTGGAGTTTTCCCGCTATAACATCTAAAAATATTTTGTATAAAAATACATTTTATGGCATTTCAAATTTTTTTTAAAATAACCGCATTTCAAATAATTTCAATTAATAGTCATGGGAAATAATTTAGAATTTTGGCAATTTTTTAAAATACTTTTTCCCTAATTTCCAACAATAGTTTGCATTATTGTGTTGAAATTCAAACCGTTTTTATTGTTCATCATGTATTAAATGGCATAATATTTTTCTATTGATAAAAACTAAAAAAACAAAAAAGAAGGCTTTTGTATAATGTCTGTGCTTTACAAAACAAATAAAAAAGTGAAGTCACAATACCCCAAAATTTAGAAGATAGACGAACCAGATATTTTCATTTTTAATAAAGCTATGATGTTATGCGACTGTCTCTATTAAAAAGGTTCACAGTAAATAGAAATTAAGTAAGCCAATTAAATAACACGGTGTTAAAGTAAGAAATTTCAGAGAAGGATGGACATGAGATTATATTTAAACGATTTATTTGAAATCAAATATTACCAACATTCCCGGCGATCCATCTGGTCATTTGTGAAGTGTGGTTATTAATAAGCTGATAAAAATGCAAATTTAATCCCCAGTAAAAACTTATTCCTTTTTTTTTTCACTGAGCCTTTCCAGCATAGCTTATTTCTTCGAATTCAATGAAGAAACAAATACAAGTCAACTTAATTTAGGATTTCTTTTAAAAAGGTTTTTATATAATTTAAATTTTTAGCTGCTTAAATGTCGTTATTATCTTCATTAAATATATGAAAAAGCACAAAACGAAAGAAATATATTAAGTAATTCAATTATTAAAACTAATTAATTTTAACTGTAAAGAATGACAATTGTAAAAATACAATTTTACAAATGACAAAAATTATCATATATCTCTCTCTCTTATATTTTAATGAGTGTTATTTTAATAAGTGTTATTTTCATTTAATTTGGATTAGATTCCTTTTCTTTGATACACATTCATTATTTTCTCAACAAATTTTTAGATTTTACTATTATCACTGATAGGACCTGTTATTAAATCTGACGCTCTGACGCTTTAATGTATTAAGTAATATTTTAATGCATTAATATATTAAGTAACCCAATTATTCAAACTCTTTTAAATTTTTAAAAAATGTAACTGCAAAACGTGTAAAAAATGTAACTGTAACCAATTTTACATCTGATATTATTTATCATTTGTCTCTTTATCTTAAATTTTAAGAATAGAAAACGTTCTACTAATGATATCTATATTTAATTTGGATTCCTTTATTTTCATACACATTCGTTTTTTCCATACAAATTTTCAGTTTTTACTGTAAGTGCAGATAAGACCTGTCACTAAACCTAATACTAAACCTAATAATAAACCTAATACTAAAATTACTTTAATTCATTTTAATATATTAAGTAATATTTTAATGCATTAATATATTAGGTAGCTCAATTATTAAAACATATTAATTTTGTCTAAAAATGACCATTCTAAAAAAATCGTCTGATATTATTTTATTATTTACCTTTTTCCATTATATTTTAATAATAGAAAACATTCTACCAATGATATTTTCGTTTAATTTCGATTAGATTCCTTTTCCTCCAACCAGTTTTCAGTTTTTACAGTAATAACTGATAAGACCTCTCATTAAACCTGAAGCTTTAACTTCTTGCATTCATTTTAATCGATCGAATATATTTTTCTGTTTGTCCTTTTAGCTACAAGAGAAAAACAGTAGCTTCGTGTATTTTTACGTCAACCTCAATTCCAAATCTAATCAGTTTGGAACTCATGTGGAAAAAATCGTTTGCATGTAGCGGGCAATGTGGAATGCTTCTTTTTAAATTGAATTATTGTACAAAACTGTCTTCCTAACTTCTGAAAATGCGGGAAAATGTCTGTTTCTATTAAGCAAATATGCTGTCCAATTAGGGAATAGCTCTCATACCGTAATGACGTCAGAAGAGGCCATAACCTTTAAGGTCGAAAAATTAATAAAACAAGACCATTCTAAAAATTCATTTATATAAATTTTGAACTTTCGATGAATACTTATCACTATGTAATCAGGTATACAAATAAAACTTTTCCTAAACCTAGAGAAAACTGTGAAAATTTACTTTGAATTATTAAGTTTGAAAATTTGATTTAATAATAAATGAGCTGAAATTTTCTTTTAGTAATGCTTCTTTAGTAATTTAGTAACAATAGTGTTCCTTTTCTTGAAATTATAATTTATTTTGTATTATTTCTCTTGAATCTAAAAATAATCTTAGTTTCATTCTTTCGCTTACCATTACTTTTATTTCAAGAAAATTCTTGAAATAAAAGTAATGACAGTCTATTTCATAAGTGGAAACAGATTTTGTTTTCACTGGAGTTTGGCTTATAATTCTAAATTTTTTTCTCTGATGCCTTGATACAATATGAATGATAACTGTTAATACAATATTAAGATAATGTCTATAATTTGAATTCAATTTAGTTCATTCAAATCAAAACTTAAAACTGTGAAAACATTTCTTTTATTTTTAAATTAATTACATTTGTTAAGAGCATTTATGTCTTGTATCTTTAATGATTATCAATGAATAATATTTAAAAACCCTTAATTTATATTAGGAAATAACTGCTAAAATCTGGATTCAATAAAAATAGTTTTAAAAAATTCTCACATTTTTTAAAGACTTTCAACGTATTAGATACGAATTGTTTGGATTGTCAAAGTTCTATATTGTTATTGCTTGTTTAATAATTTTTTACTGAACCCATTCTTTTTCAGGTAATAAAAAATTTTATTTAAAAAATGTTATTTTATATATAATTGTTATTCTAAATAGTATTATTAATTATTACCATTTTCTTCTTTATATTTTTAATTAAAATTGTTAAATAAATCTTTTACAGCTATTTTTATTCAAAAGAATTTTGCTTTCTTTTGCTATATCCATCTTTTAATCAAATTTTTCCTTATTCGAACTTTTGATAAATATTTGTTTTTTTGTGATCCCAAAAGCTACGCATCAACCATGTTAAGCTATAATATCAAATAGTTATGTAAATTTGTTTATTTTAATGATGTATTAGGGCTTTAAAATCAATAACAAATATTTTATAAAAGTAATTTATAAAGTTTAGACAAGATCTTAAAATATGAAAGGATTTTCAACTTTCAATTGATTTGCAGAAAAAGAATTTAAAAAACATTGAACTTATGAAAAAACATCAAAGATCGAGACTTTAATTGTTTCTGTTATTAAAGTTAACTAAGCTAATTAATATATTGGCACTCCCACTATAGAATGCTAAAATGCATTTCACTTTCACTTATGACAAATTTTAGATAATATGATATTAATAAAATAATAAACAAACTTCATTTTTATCGGTGCATTTCGAAGAAGCAGTTTCAGTTTTAATTATTAATAATTTATAGCCCTTAAGGGGTTTCTGGAATTTTCAGTACCATAAATAATAAGGAATTTTGAAATAAATGTTCTTTGCTAATTTACTCTCAAATGGCGCAACTCGTATGCAATCAATTTTTTTTTCAAAATAATCGGTGAAGAGAAAATAAAGTTTTACAATTATTAAAGTAGTATATTTTAATTGGCAAAATACAAATACACATTTCATAATTCTAGCACATCAAAATTGATTACGAAATTTTATCTATATAAATTCTAAGTTTGCAGATCAGATTATATGAAAGCGTTTAAAATAAACGGTTGCCTCTTTTTTTGTGTGTGGGTGTATATATCTTGAAAATTTTATAAATGCCAATCATCCTGAAATCATCTGACCACTATTTAATCAGTTTATCCGTCTCAAAAGAACTATCATAAATATTTAAACAAAAAAGTTTGATTAACTTAATTTTTTTAAATCTGTAAAATTTTCTATCAGATGCAATAATACAAATTAATCTAACGATATTTCATTTGCTGAAAATATTAAAATAGTGTATTATCATCGAGAGCACGAAGTATATAAAATTTCAAAACTGTGGAACATCAGAAAATAAATGATAAACTGGATGCAATATTGCATTGTTATAAAAATGAAACATATCAAGTCATATAAAAATGTGTAAAAGAAAATCTGCTTCCGCAACAAAAATTTGTGAGTAAAGAAGAAATGGGAATAAAATAAAAAAATATCTGATAATATAAATAAATTGATCTCATTAGAAAATGCAGTAATGAATAAATGTAACAATATTGCTAACATATTCAGGGAGAAAAAATTCATCCTTTTTTCTATATTAATAGGACGTATCATATTCATCAAAAAATTCAAAATTTTGAAGCAACTTTACGCTTCAGGTCTTCCTAAATTTGTCATTATGCATTTCTATGAACACGATGATTTAAAAACACTTTAACAAGAGGAGTGAAATTTAATATATGGATTTGCCACCAAATTTGTATATTTGAATCGCACTCAATCAATATGTAGATTTCAATCAATCCATTTACTGGAAATCTGCCTGTCTGATTGCTTGATTACTAGTTAGTTCAAAAATTACAAAACGCAAAGAAATAAGTAGATAAAATGTGATATATAAGTTTAATATTTAAAATATAGATTCTTAACAAATTTTGAACTAAATCTGTCAGAGTTGTCCGTCTATCAGTCAGCACTTTCACATGCATGTAAACGCAATAACTCTTAAACCGAATCAATAAAATTCAATATATATTATCTTGCTATTACAGTTGTAGTTCTACGCAAACTTTTAATTTCATTTGGTCTGAAAAAGTCATTCAAAATACACATTGCACGATAGATTAAATAAAAGTGTAAGATGCTTGCCAAATATTTCTACTTCGTAATTATTATTCGCTAATGTCATGCGAGCTATTTGTGGCCTTACCCAAGGTCCATAACTTTCTGCAGGAAAAGAGCTTAAAAACGTAACTGTAAAATATGCGAGAAAGTTCTGGCAGGACCAAGACCAATCCCGCTGATGCTAAATTGCAGCTTCCCTTACATCTTGTTTTGTGTGTATGTTTGTGTGTGTCTTGAAAATATAATGGATGTCAACCATCCACAAATTCATCAGACCATCTTTTAAACCTATGAAGACCGTCTCGAAATGACTCTCATATAGATTTTTTTTAAAAATTGATTAACTGTAAACTTAAAAAAACTCAATGTTTTTACCATATACAATAATATAAATATTTTTGCTCTTTCTTATTAGATAATACCTATTTAAAACTGAAAAGATACTAAACGCCTTTAGTGATCAGCTATTCCCCCAAAATATTTATATTTAAAATAATTGGCTACACGAAGTGATTTTTCTTCTTCTCGGTCTTATTTCATAATAAAGTAAATGATACTTAAATACATTATCAGTGTTCTCTCGTTCAGAATGAAATTAAATATCTTAAGAAACTACTTCGACATTTGAAATCTCATGACCCTTAAATCTGTCATCAAAAGTCGTCTTTCCCTTTCTTTTTTTCCCCAATAGTCCTAAATTTAATAATTGGATCAAATTTGCCAATTAGTTTCGCCATTTTGGAGACCAAGCTAACTCTCTAGCATAACTCTCAATATTATGAAATCATAACTTAAAATAATATTTTCTTTTGTTTCGATAAGATTTATTCATTCAAAACTTATGGATATCACTATTATAATAGAATTAATTTTGAATCGAATGTGGCTATTACACACAGATTAATCTAGTCATATCAATCAATTTGTAAAATGCTAAAAGGTGCATATTCCCACATTTCTAAAATATATCTGTCCAAATTTGATATTTCTAAGTTTAAAGGTATTTTCTCTATAGAACTCCCCCACATATTCTCTCACATTAATCTCAGTTTTAACTAAAGATATATTGATAAATTTGGAAGGCACAGATGAGGAAAAATTATGTGGAATTGCATGTCAGTTCTACAGTACGTTTAGAGTCAGTGCCTATCTACAGAGCACAAATAATTAAAATTCGATTTCAATTGAAAATGAAACATAATCATTTCTTTTTCAGATATAGTTTAGTGAATTTATTTTAAAGAAAATTTCAAAATCCCATTATAAATGCAATTATTTCTTCTTTACCCTTATTCCAAGTGCAGTTAACTGAAATTTTGAGTTTTTCAATTTAATTACAAAGTATGGTACATTTCTGTATCGAGATTTGTAGCATAATGAAGAATATAGAATATACTTTTGGGGGATTTTTCTCATTGTCTGATGGATATAAATTTGATCAACGAACAAACAAGAGGCAAATAAACAAAAAAAATTCCTCATGGTGAATTTCAGACAAATTTCAACAGAAATCTGCAAATTTCGTATAAAGACATATTGCCTAATTTCAACCTTTAACATATTAAATTTTAGAATTATTATCTTCATATGCAGTCAGTCATAGTTCCAGAAATGCATTTTTCAGTTTTAGAGAAATTTTAAAAGTCGAAATTCAGTAATAATGCTGAGGCGAAATATTTTGAAAGTTACATCAGTTTCTTTTTTCACTTTCTCGCATACGTAGTATAGAGAAAATACAGTAATCGTCAAAAAAATTCCAACTCATGATTTTGACGAATCTCTACGTTTAAAGCTCCTGAGATCGAAAAACACACATTTATAATATGTTTATCTATTTGTGATAAAGAAAACTCAAAAAACGCTTTGATATAAAAAAGTTGAAATTTGGTATACGGTCCCTACACTAAATTTGCAGGTTTCTATCAAAGTTTGAGTAAATTCTGGCTGTTCGAATATAAGTTAACAAGATAAATATAAAGCAAAGACAGCTAAATAGAAAAAATTGTTCACAGATTTAACATTTATAGTGTAGACACCTGCCAAATTTCGAGCATGACATCTAACATGAAATCTAAAATGATACTGACCTATGTCGGTCTGTCCTTTCAAAAACATGTAAATCTAAATTCAAAAACGCTATGATTTAAATATATCAAATGTGGTATGAGATTATGTAGTTTTGTGTCAAATTTTTGTTTCGAACGGTTGTGAAAAACGTGTCTAAATTTTGGATAATGTTAACGCATGCCATGGATAATTCACCAAATAAAACGCCAAGAATGATACAATAGATTCTGAAAAATGCTAAATTCACACCAAAAGTTAATATTTCGTAACTATTCTGCACCAATTTCATGCAAGAAGTTTTCTGGCAAGACAAGTTAATTAGAGAATATGCGAGAATGTTTTGGGGAGACCACTCCAGCTGGTTTATATTATATATATATAATTTTAATTGGATTCATTTAAAATTTTGAAGTTATTCAATTTCAACTCTAAAAATCCTGCACAAAATCCGGAAAATCAATCAATTTTATTTTCACTAGATCAGATTCTATTCAACAACAAACTTACCCATACGATAATCAATTTTCAAATCTTACATCAAAATCTCAAATCTCTATAAAATAGTGAAAGAATAACAACCTTGTTTACAAGGCATATTTTCGCTTTCTTATTCTCCGAAAAACACTCGATCTTGAATGCCTTTCGGAAGTAAATTAAAAGTTATGTGAGCATCCGTTTTTAGGGGCATCTTCTATTCGCCAAGCATAAAAGCGGCGCCGTGGAGTCTAGTCGACGTCTGGGGGCGACACAGCAATTGTCCACAGATACTTTCCTGGAAACACTAAATGCCTTAACTTTGATTACTATCGAAGTCTTTTGGGGTTCATGAAATACCCCAAGAAGTGGAATGCTCATTTTTGAACATAAAATAAAGTTTGCCTTCAATGGAATGTTTTATACTTCTGTTTCAATTCAGCGTTGGTTATGAATTTTCTTTTTAACTTTATAATGTGCAATTACCTTCAGCTCACGGAATGCATTAACGCAAAACTAAAGGTTCAGATTCTTGAAAAACATGAACAGAATTTCATTCTGGGAGAAATTATTTTTGTATAAGCGTTGCCAAACTAAGATGGCTAGAATTTTGGACATAACTTCGACTTAATTCCTATAAGCAAGCCTCGTTGCGACTGATAGAATTGTTTTACTCTGTGATATGTTTCGACAATATGTCGCCACAGACACAAATTCTTTTCAGTGCTTCTCCTCTTCCATCTAATATTTTGAATTTGCCGTTATCTTACAGCAAGGAATAAATTTTATGTCCTCCTCCTCTAGTTCTTGAGCCATGAGGTGAATGTGCGAAGAAAGCCACTTTTTGTTATATTTATTAAAAAAAGTTCTCTAAGCGTTATATTAAAAATGGTAATTTTTAATATAACTCTAATGGTTATATTAAAAATTTGGAGGAATATTAAGAATTTTGAAGAGATTTCTTTAAAGTGGCAGTCTGCACCTCGTTTAACAGAATGAAAGATGTACGAGAAGATGTAGAGAAAGGACTTTGTGATTGTCATTTTGTGGTTAAGGGTCAATCGCTTCGAAGAGGATGTCAGTTCGGTGATTCGGCCGGTATTATGGACGAATTATGTTGAAGAAGCAGTATCCTATCGATCAGTGGTGGCGGGGTTGTCGGCTGTACCAATAATAATTATACATACAGCTTACATACATATAATACATACCGCTTTTATGCACGAATATATCTATTTGAAATGGACTGTGTGGATTACTAAGACTCAAATTTTGAACCACATTTTTGTCTAATTCCTATAATTCCTTATCGTGACGATTGGTTTGGTTGCTATACTCAAGGAATAAATTCTGGCATTTTGACACAACAGGCGCAAATTTGCTACGAGTTTCCTTTCTGTCCTATCCATTGTCGTGAATCCAGCGTTGTCTTAGCATAAAAAATAAATTGTTCCCACCCTGAGATATCGAAACACAAGTTGAGAGCTTCCAGGGTCTGAGCGAAAACTTCCGTTCCTTTTTTGAGCAAGACAGAAGCTATCTTAGCCCTTTCTAGGGCCGTGGGAAGTATTCTTCCCACCAAATTTATCAATCTTTGTATGAAATTATGTAGGTTGGCATCAGTTCTGGCAAATTTTTTTAGAAAGACAGAAACTTAGATGCTTCATTTCTTCATCTCACTCAAAATGATGCGTCTTGGTTTATTACTTGATTATTAATTTACCAAATTAATTAATTAATCAAATTAAATTTATCTAATTTATCTAATAAGCTAAATGAATCCCTTTTCTTATTCTAATTTCAAGCCTAAAAATATTTTAACATAATATGACTAGAATATATATACATATAGTGTGTGTGTATATATATACCTTTAAAGGATTAAAACAGACATTATAAATGAAAATTGTCACGACGATGAATTTCGGCCAATATTTTAAAGTCACTTTTAGTAACGACTGATTGGATTGTTATATTTCAGTGGTGGATTTTGACAACATGGAGCATCAAGCATAAATTTGATTCTATGATTATGCCTTATCTAAAGCCGTAAATCCACGACTTAACGTCGCGATGTTCACCGAATAACTGCTGCAGCTTCTCTATATTTTCAGTTAAGAGAGGAATATTTTAAGCGTTTGTGCAAGAAAAGAAAAACACTGATTAAATTGTTAAAAAGTTTTGAATCAACACTCGGGCTATTTTGCAAAGAATATTATAAGTGGAGGCCAATCAGATGATGTGATTGACACACTCCTCAGGGAGAACATCGTATGAACACAAGACCAATGCACATACCGGCTCTTTTATGGAACGTAATTTCAAATTCACTCGCTTCTGGTTTAAAAATCGAGACATTACCATTATATCACTGCTCTCTTCTTCTTCTGCCAGACAATAAACAATAATTTTTTTGATATGAAAGGGGAGTGATATTCAAATGAAATCACTTGTAGACTAAAACAGTAATAAAATGAAAAAGCTTCTCAAAAATAATCTATTGAAAATCGAAGAAAATATATATATATATATATTGTATTTTATTCTTTTCTGCACATTTTTGGTAAGACAATATTCTAGTTTTCTATTTATTAATTTTCATTCGGTGAGATTAAAATGAAAGAAAATCTCGAATTAAAGTGTTAAGTTTAAATTCACAAAAATAGGATGATTTTGCCGTTTATTACACGTAAAAATTTCATAATTTCTTTCTTATTTTTCAGGTATCTTCCACTCTTTAATAAGATCTCAGTTTCTTAACATACTTATTCAGCGATTTTTTTAAATGAAAAAAAAATATATCAAGGCTTTTACATAAACTAATTTGTTTTTACAAAAATAAGTAAGAAAGAAATTTATTCTTAAATTTTAAAAATATCAATTCATTTAAAAGACTCTTCCGTCAAGTGAGTAGATAACTTCATGAAGAAAAAACAAACATTGAATGAAGTTGATAAAAATAAAAAGCTCTTCTAACTGCATAGAAAAAATAAAGTTATCTATGCCCTTCCAAGGTCTTTCAAAACCGGGCAATTTCACACCCATCACCAAAATTTCATAAACTAAACAGGAAGGAAAGCATTTTAAGAGTCTCTACCCTTAGAACGTCCATTTCTGGTATGACCAAGTAAATATAATAATAAGCATTATGCCATCATAGATTCTGAGGATTAAGAAGTATCATAAAAAAGGTCTTATTCTTTAAATTTGGTATCCTATGATCCTTCTAAGTGTCATCTAATTTCTTGATATCCCACAAAGATTTCTTTCTCCAGAGAATTTCAGACCATTTCTGCCATATGCGTCCTATTATGAGCATCCGGAATGGATTTCTTTAGTGCCCTTCATCAAGAACCTTCAATGCTGCATATGACCTCTTATCAACCGAATAAGTCTTAAAAGCACCAGAATTTCCTCTTAAATACCGCCGGATGGATTCTGGCTGCACCGTATTTACGCATTCAAGAAAAAATATCCATCACTTGGGTTATTTTTTATACGTTTTTACTGAGCTCTCATTTGTGAATGCACCAAGAACTGTGAATTGTTAAGTTCCATTACCATGGGAGCTATATTTAGCGTTATTAATTCTATGTTAATGTTTTTACAAAACTTAATCTTTAATAAAACAGATCTGGAAAACCAAAAAAAAAAGGATTTTAAAATAAAAGACTTCAAGAATTTCTATCATTTACTCATCATTTGATTACTATTAGCATGTTTTTCATGGATATTTTAAAAAAAGTTTTTTTTACACTTCAAAAAATGTTCTAAACAGCTAAGAAATTCTTCTTCCAATTAATCTGTTACAATGAACTTGGATGACCAGCTGTTCGTCCATCATATTATTAGTATTAATTTAATAACGTCAATAAAATTTACTAAACAACTTTTTTATCCAACAATTTTATACTTTTTTAAACAAATTTGCTTACACAACCAATTAAGAGAGGTCTCCCCAAAACCTTCTCGCTTACGCTATAATAAAGGTGTTATTCCAAACTAAATCCTGCATGACATTGGAGTACAATAATTACGAAATATTAACCTTTGATATGAATTATCATTTTTACAAAATCTATCGTGTGATTCTTGGTGAATTTTTAGAGATTAATCCCTAGCATAGGGTTAAAAGTATCCAAAAATGTTTTTTTGTTTTTTGTTTTAAACGTGTTTAACCCAACCGATTGAAACAAAAATTTGATACAAAACTTCACTTGTAGTTACAAATCGATTTTGATATATTTAAGTCATTGCGTTTTTGAGTTATTGCATTTACGTATTTCTGAAAGTACAGACAGACAGACGATCAATTCTTTGTAGGATTTCGTTCATAATTTGGAATATGTATAAATTATAAATGCTAAATCTGTATACTAAATTTTATCTATCTAGCTCTTTTCTTTTTATAATTGCCTTGTTAACGTAAATTCGAACAGCTAGACAGACAGACTTTCTCTGACCGGATTTTGCTCAAAATTCGTTAAGTATCTATAAATTTACTGTAAATACCGTATACCAAATTTCATCCTTCTAACTTAAAGCATGTTTGAGTTGCGATGCATTCTATAAATTTTTTAAGAATTTTAACTAAATATTTAATATTAAGTCATTGTACCATCTGTACATTAGTTTTAATCGTCCACAACAGCAAAAGCCAGAATGTGATAAAAAGGATTTTTGCCATTATTATCATGTCAGAACATGATGCTTTGATTAGGGGGATTTAAAGCTCGAAATCGCATAGGCAATGAATATAGCTCGAAAATGCATAGGTAATGAATAAAGCATAAATGATAATTTTCATCATCATCTTTTAATCGCATATATTTATTATCATGTCAGAACATGATGTTTTGATTAGGGGGTTTTAAAGTTCGAAATCACATAGGCAATGAATATTGAAGTTCGAAATTGCATAGGTAATGAATAAAGCATAAATGGCAATTTTCATCATCATCATTTAATCGCATATATTTTTTTAGCTGCTTTTACTGGAATTGCATTATTATTATGTAAGCTTCTGCATACATGATAATAGCAGATGCGTTTAAAATATTGACCTGCTTTTACCAGTATTTCTTTATTATTACGTATGCTTCTTTGACAGCAGATGCGTTTTTAAAAGGTTGACGTAGAACTATGACATAGCTGTTTTTCATTTCAAAATCGGTCGAGCTCCAGAACTTTGTTTGCCAGCTAGAAAAATTAAGAATGAAAGTTTAAAAAAATTATCATTATATATAGAGAGAGAAGAAAGAGAGAGAGAAGTCTTGTGATTGTTTCAAACCGGTTTAAACTGGTTAATGACATAAATTAATTAAGACAAATAATGACTGAAAAAATAATAATGTTCTTACATGATAACTTGAAATTAGCGGTCGTAGATTTCATTTTAATCTTTTTAATTCCTTTCATTTTCTGATTACTGGTTTCGGTGACCTAATCATTATTAGAGCTCTACTGGAGCAAACATTGCACATGGACAATCATCTCCTCAAAGCTACGCTAGGACTTTAGTTTACACTTTATGAAATAAAAATGTACTTTAACTCTGTAAACTCTGTAAAATAACAGATAAAAATATCGACTAGCAATAGCTTAATAATGTTTTTAAAAAATAAATAAGTTGCACAAAAGACGAGATTGCGTGATTTCTGAGAAGTAAAAAATCATTATAAATTGTGATTATAAATGATATTTAAAGTCACTTAAGGCAGGGTTGTTAAAATTTCCTATAAATCACTTCCTTGTTAATTAATTTAAAAACAGTTTACTTCTATTAATAACCTTTTAGAGGATTTACGAGGTCTTCTTTCAACAGATATCAGAGGATAAGGATGATACCTGACACAGAGAGATTCATTTTATATATTCTATTCCTACCTTTTTAAGTGACATTCAAACTAAATGTTGCTCCAGTTTCAAGGGAGGAATTCTGCCACCCAATCACCAGCATCCTAACTCGTTTTTCTGAGCTACTCATCGAATGTAATTAAATAAAATAGATTGATTTCATCAAAAGAATGTTTAGATATAATGTAAAGCGACCCAAGTTTCTATATCACATTTTGCAAAACAATCATTGACCCCGCCAGTTATTTGAATGAAAGCCAACAGTTAATAATCGTACTTCAATTAAGACATTAATTCTGCTATTTTATTACGCTTTTTCTATTCTGATAAAATCCCACATAAAATTAAATTACTCTGTAAGAAAAACAAAAATGATTAACTATGATTACATTTTTATCACATTAAGAGTTATGGCGAATACTTCAACATCCAAAAACAGCATTCAAAAAACGACAAAACAAATCACCAGTAAGCCCACTCGAATATGTAAGAAAAATTGGGAGAAATGCATGCTATTATTCTAAAGAAATCCGAATCAGCTTAAGAATAATTTAACACCCTTTCCGGAAAAAAGTATTCTTAATTTCTAAACGGGTTTCAGAAACAAACAAAAAATCTCCTTAACGATAAGAGCCTCATTTGCCCAGAATTTGATTCTAGAAAAACTTTCATTAAAGAAAAAAAAAAGTAAATAATCTTGGTTAAATCGCATAGTAGTCATTATGCATTTTTTCTTCTGTTTTTTTTAAACTCAAATTGCAATCACAGTTTAGCCAAAGTCTAAATCAACTACTTTAAATTGATTCCAGTGGAAAAAATCGTACAAGCCAATTAGTAAGTCGAAATTAGATACGGAATTCGATAATGAAGGTGTGCTACGTATGAAGAAAGCGACATTCGACTATAATGACTGATTATTATTCACCAATGAGCTCCTTTTAATGATTAATTTATTTGAGTTTGAACACGAAGTAAATCTTAAAATGTGTTCATTCTACCAAAAAAAGGATTCCTCAGGAATATTTTTCCATAAAATATTTTAAATAATCAAGTGTTTGGGTTATGCACTAAATGAGTTCCGATTACACTTTTATATGAGGAAAGTTATGGAAATTATTGGGTTGAAATCTGCTTTAATGTACCATCTTACATCGCCAAGGATGCCAAATCACCAAAGTTAAAATTCAAAGGCTAACTAGGTAAACGATAATATGCATAGAGTTTCTAGAAAAACCATTCTACTTACCTTGTTTGGGTTATCATATCGGTGACAAACTCAAGGGGTACATTAAAGTAGATTTCAACAAAAAAAAATTATTCCATTTAGTTGACTGATGTATGCTTCAACAACGTAAAAGCTTTTGAAAAATGGATCTCGTGCTTTTTAATCTGGCAGTTAATAATCTAGTCATCATCATATCTTCGGATTTTGATATTCCAATAACCTGTGAATTCTTATTCACGAAAAAGAGTCATGAAGCCATTTTTCTAGATGGCAGACTTAAAAAATTTCGTGGTCACGTCTGTTCGGTATAAAAATCGAACACTACGTCATCATCATATAACTCCATATCCTAAAGATCTATTCAGCACTCATTTTAATTTATAATTATTTAGCTGAAGAGCTTCTTCCAAAGGTTTTAGTTTAAACAAGAGGCAAAAGTTCCGAAATGCTTGTTAAGTGTAATTAAAAAAAATCATTAATTTTTTCTATAATTTTTTACGATCAATTATTACGATCGATAAAACATAACTGAATCATACTTTCAGATATGCAGTCATAAATGACTTAAATACAAATAAACAGGATCGATTTTTCTGTAATTTGTTAATTTGTGATTGTTTATTACTAACAGACAGGAAAAGATGATAAAAAGAAAGGATATTCGAAAGGAATAATGCTACTTATTAGCATAAAAAAACAAGAAGAAAATAAATTATTTTTATCCAGAAATATATTTTCATAATTGAAATAAATAAATACGTGCAGAAAAGTACACAAAATTGTTTTATTATTTCAGAATTCGTTAGGGTAGCTAAAAAGTCTGTAGAAGATGGATACAATTAATAGGGATATAAAAGTTGATTGCTTCTATCTAAGAGAGTAAGAAGTTTGTTATTCAGTAACATTTTAAAAATGTTATATGACAGTTTTTTAAGATTCAAGAGAAATTACTAAACTGTATTTTACACGAGAAAAAATATTTAAGATATTTTGGCCAAATATTAACGAAAGAGACAATGGAAATAGAAAAACTAAGTTTTGAAAAAAGTGACGTTAAAATTTTACCATTCGAGAACAAAAGAAAGGCTATTCCAGATTTCATGTTTTATTTCTTATATGGTCCCTTATTGAAGATGTGGATAAAAGCTATACTAAATTTTACAAATATTGTTACGGAAATTCAATTCCACTAAATCCGAAAGATCACCGGGTTCCTTTATAGTGGGTGTATGGTGTGAAAACAATCAGCGGGCCTCAATAGAAAACAACGACGGCGTTTATTAAACACGAAGACGCTAACACAAAGATAACGAATACACAGACGACAAATATATACGGCCGAGATGAACACAGACAACATACTGCAGCACACTATAACAAACAGTAGCTCACAAGTAGTAATTGGTAGCAATAACAACCATAGCACAGACAGATAAATAACAGAAAGCAGCCAGACAGAATTCAGCAGGAGATGGGATCTTCGTAGCTTCACTCTACGATCTCTCAAAACGGTTGCAATTCTCCACTGTCTCTTCGCTTTAGCTGTATCCAGCTACCGACACACTACTATATGTTGGCTACTCCTCACAGGACTCAATGTTGCTTCTACAATAAACACCGGGACTAACCACAAACTCAGTTTAGCAATCGCTTGAGCTCCATACAACGCTGGTTCTTCGTCGGACTATTCCGCCGTCGCTTCGTTATCCTCTTGACGACTCGATATTTCTCTACGACTCCGACTGACTACAGCTTGAGACTGCCGCCCTTTTATAGTTCCCGGGCCGAGGTGGGCCGAGAAATTTCTAGACCAATCAAGCGTATCTCGTTTCCAATTGGCTTAAATGCTAAAATTTTCGAAGTCTCCAATAATATCTATTTTGTTTCCAAAGTAGCCAAATTTGTCACCAAATGGTCGTCAAGCTCTGAGATCACTGATGCGGCACCTGATCAGCATCCAATAGAGCTGATTGAAAAACGGCCTTTCCAGTGATTGAACTAACTATGCCGGGAAGCAATATTACAAGTTTGTAACAATATGCAGTTACTATATTACCATTAGTTTTTCTTTAAAATAATTTCTCTTTAAATGAATCATTTTATCAACTAAATAAGAATATGACATCATTTTTCTTGCTTTCAGAAAATATCATTACCAAAGTTTGATTTCTTGCAATGTTTTATCAAATAAAAAAATTAAATAAATCATTTATTTTCTAAGACTTATCAAGTATTAAAATTCTTTCTACCATATCCTGTTAATGATGCTCCCAACACCCGTTGGGTAAATTTCTCCAGAAATAATTTTAATGAATCTTGTTAGCAATGTTGATTTGCCAACAACACGTTTTTCGCAAATTACATCAAATTCAATTTTTTTTTTTGTGGCAACAGATAAAATTCTCTACAGTCCACCTTTGAGGGGTTCGAAGAATAGTGAATCAAGCAAAGAAATAAAGAAGAGAGAGTTTCTTTTATATAATCCAAAACCTTTTACATACTTCAGAATATTTTATTGAATTTGCGAGTTATGATTTCTCTTTCAATTTTTCATATATGATGAATATAAAGAAATCATCATAAACCTTTCAAATAAAAATTCAAACTTAAGTTTTCGTCAAACTCCCAAGCTTCAAAACTCTCTAAATTAAGCACACACACACATTTTTTATATTATGTCTGTCTACTGTAAACACGGTAGCTCAAAAACACTTTCTGCTAGATAGATGGAATTTAGTATATCATCCTGAAACAATTCTGGGATGTCTATGGAATTTTGAAAGAAATCCATTGTAAGGAACTTTGTCTGTCTGTCCGAATGAATGCAATATCAACAAAACTTAACGAACGGGATGAATAAAATTCGGTACATAGCTTTAATATCTCAAGTATAAAACTGTATCATATTTTCAACCCAATCCTTCAAAAGATTAATTGTTTGTCTGCAAATGATATGTAAACACAATAACTCAAAAACGTCTCGATTAAGATAAATGAAATTTATCTTATAGTCTTATTTCTAAAATTGTAGTTCTATATCAAATTTTTCTTTCAATTAGTTGACAGAAGAAGCGTCCAAAAATACACACTTAAATACAAACAAAAATACACATTTTTCTCCATTATACTGCAAAGTACAAAATGCTTATGCATAAAAATAAAAATAAAAATTTGAACCTTCTTACTTCGCTAATGATCTATATTTTTAGAGGGGAAGGAAAATAACATCTTTATTTAGTAACATACGAGAAAATTTCTGGCAAATCAATTTTATTGATTTATTATTATCTTTATGATAAATAAAACGAACGAACTTTAAGAAAATTACTTCTAGTTGTAAAATTCGATTTGAAATATGATGAAGTTTTCTGCTGATAGAAGATAGGTAAACCCCTTAAATAAGGAGTTTGGATGGAAGTTTGAGGATGCCTACTTTGTCTGATTTATCAAATATAAATTTTTAAAAATTAATAAAATCGACTATAGAAAACTGAATTATTTGAATGAGATCTATATGATTTTATAATCTTAAATCAAAAAAATCCCACAATTTTTTGTAATCAAAAATGAGTAACATAGTACAAATATATTTTTTTCTGAAAGAATTTGGAAGCATTTTTAACTTTTACAGTCTCAATCATTTGAACATATTATGTAAAATTATATGTAGTTATAAGATCGCTTGTTGATGAAAAAAAAATGAGCGAATTAACTTTAAAAATTTTATGAATCCCAACGAGGGAACAGTTACAAAAATCAATATTTCTCTTGACAGTCCGTTTCCTAACAAGCAATGTCAAAAATTATATTTAGATAATGTATTCGTGATATTTTTAGTTTTTTACTCTCTACCAAAAGAAGAATAATCAAAGAATTAAAAAATTAATATAAGGTAAAAGAGCATATGTTTCATGTTAATCTGTCCCTTAAAAATTTATATAATAACTAATTGAAATATGTTAAATAGATGCAATATTTGTATTATTAATAATTTCATTTAAATATGCTTCCATTTAACATTTTTAAAAGGTGGATTTGTCTCTGAATTACGTTTTCAGATATAAAAAAAATGACAAAAATACATATTTAGTGGTAACCATAAAGGCTTCTCCACTTCACCAGAAAGTATTCAGATAACACCGTGACAGCATTGGATGAACTATAGTTAAGTCTTAAGGGCCATCACAAGTCAAGGTACAACCTCTCCCTTAAGAGACACGTCCCACCAAATACAAATCATTTCTGCCCACCAAGGAGCCAGACTGGAAGAAAAAACGGAGTGCCATCTGGTAGATATATATTTAGGATAAAAAACTGTATAATAAAGCTGTCATTAAATAGCAATCTATATATTTTGATAAAGCAATATATTAATACGCGTACGAAATTATTCGCTTAAAACTCGAGAACACATTGGACTTAGGGAACATTGGTTATAATGTTAAATAAAAAACAATCTAAAATAATTTAGGACTCTTTTCCATTAAAGGAGAAACCATGTATATTTATATTGAAAGGTTTATTTATATATTTTAATATTTTAAAATATTCCCGGTTAGTAATAAAACTTAATAATAACTAATAATAAAAATAAAATTAATAGTGATTTCCTCTTTCATATATGAAATTAGAATGCAGCCGCAAACTACAGTGACAAAAATTTGAAATTTCACATTCTTAATATTTTATTCGTTGCGAAAGCAAATGAAAATCTCTGGGAATAGCGAATGAAACCTAAATTGGTACCATTCCTTTTTCAGACATCGATCGAGAAACCCTGCGGTTGGAAAAACAAACATTTTGTAAAGTGTTTGCCAGTTATGATCGTTATCCACGCTGCTAATTCGCATGCTCATTGTCACGCGATATCCGAATGCATGAGGTTCATTCGAACTAAGCGGTACCTCTCTGCGTGCGAAAAATTGAGCTGATAGATTTTTCCTTGTCGTCAAAATGTAACCATTTTAACTAGACCTTATTTTTAACAATATGATAACACTGACTCGTGAGTATTTAACTCAGTCCTCTACAATAAAGAGTATAAAAACAAGAAATTTACGTTTGAGACGATTATCTGACGACTAAAGCACCAATGCAGACTTTTAAGAAACATTAAACAAAACTATTTTGTCGATATTCAGTACGCGTGAAGGCTATCGTCATGAAACGATTCAACAAATAGTTTCGTCGATATTTTTATTTTGCATAAAATAAATGTGCGCATGGCAACACAAATTATTATCATTCTTTCAGACAAAGATATTCTTCTATGTATCATTAAAAACTGTTTTTCGACAAGTATTTCACGAAGACGGAAATCTTTATTAAAATGCAGTGGGAATTATTAGGGAGTGTGAATTATACAGTGAGAATTATTTATTAAATTATAGTGGGAATACAGTGGGTATTTATTAAAATCTTTATTAAAATACAGTGGAAGAAAATTTTCTCGCAAGCACTCTAATAAAGGTCTTATCCCAAAGAACACCTTGCAAACCATTGGCATACAATAGATACAAAATATTTACCTTTGATGTGGATTTAGGATTTTGACAGAATCTTTCATGTAATCCTCGGCGAATTATTTGGCGACTAATCTTGACATGGGATTAACAGTAAACAAAAATCGAATTTGTGTTACAGACGCGTTTTTCCTAGCCGAGTGAAATAAAAATTTAACATTTGTAATAACAAAATCACATATCAAATTGATATATTTACGTCATTGGATTTTGAGTTATCTCTTTTACATATTTCTAAAGTACAGACTGACAGAGGGTCAATACTTTGTTGAATTTGGCTCATGTTTGATAGGTGTCTAGAATATCGATGTTAATTCTGTGTTTTGAGTTTTATCTATCTAGCTTTCTTCGTTTTTTAATTATCGTGTTAACTTATATTCGAACAGCCGGACCAACAGACTTGCTCTTAGCGGATTTTGCTCGAAATTTGATTGAATTCTATATTAATACTATAATATCTAAACTAATATTATACTAATATTACTAATCTATTTCACTATAAAGACAGTATACAAAATTTCCTCTGGCTTTATCAAAGCGTTTTTTATTTTTACTTATCGTAGACAGACAGGTATTTTCCAAAAATATGTTTTTCTAATTCAGGATTGTCAAAAGCATTGAGATTCGACAAAATCTCTAGTTCAAATTTTTTTTTTACGGTTACTATACTTTCTCTATACTACATATACGAGAGCGTAATAAAGGAAATTGTGTTATTGGGGTCTCTTGGCTTTTAACTTGGAGGAAAATTCGGCACAGAGATATTTCGGAAGGTGAAAATACGCACTTATGAGTGTTTTTTAATTAAAAATTAAGTGAGATTAATGAGATTTTCCAAAATAGTTTCCGTGTATATAATTTCACAGAAATAAATCCAGCATCATTTTAAAATGTCGAAGGTTATCTTTTTAATAATATCGATTTAAATATCGTGAAATTTTGTTTTAATTTCTGGAAGTTATTTTTATTATTATTTTCAACAATACAATTCATTATCAAAAATTATGCTAAAAAATCGCACTATATTTTATAATAACAATGCATTTCATGCTAACAAAAAAATGAGAACTCCTTATTTCTTCAACAATATTGCATTATTGAAAGCAAAAGAAGAAATATTGTGTTTATTATCAGTGCATTTTACATGATTAATAAAATAATGAAGTTAAAATAACGAAGTTAGGAAATAAAAGAACATGAAAGTTGTGAATTTAACACTTAACTGGGGAGGTGAAATTTTAGGACTTAATTGGGGAGGTGCAGTCTACGAGACCACATTTCATTTAGACACAAATTAAATTTTCTAATGAATGTATTAGTATGAAAAACCTGCCAATATATTTTGCAGACATTTTTCTTGATATATAGATACGTTTTAGAAATTTTTCAAAATATATTGTCATTAAAAAATGTAAATGCGTTGGAGCATATATTTTCTTCTCAAATTACATGTTACGATAAATAATATTCTTGAAAAAGCATATTACTTTTCATTTTTTAAATCATATTTATTTTTACTGTATATGAAGGTATACAGAAGACAATATAATGTAAAATTCAACAATTATATGAAAAATAAAAAATGGGTAAAATTGTCCCTTTTTTTATCGCCTTGTGTGACTTGCGTAGGACGGTTTTCTAGGGCATTTTAAACATACAGGTTAAGAACTAGTATAAAAATCAGCCTATAAATTCTGTATATGTATATCTTGGTATATTAATATATTTTATAAATTTTCCAAAATATATTATCACTTGAAAAATTAATTATGTTTGAACATACATATCAAAATCAGTTGAATGCGAGTTTTCATCGAAAAACTCTTCTGTAGAATTATCCTTATCACTAAAATCACTTTCTGCTTCATTTTAAAGAGTCTAAAGCACTGCTTCATAACAGGATCAGTAAACTGGATGATATTTAGGGTCCCAAGTCTTAGCGCCATCTGCTAAGCCTTGTTTATCACTGGGACACTAACAGGAAGATGCGGTCTTAGAGACCGCGCTCGAAGAAATAACTGAATTATTTTAAAAAGCATCTGCTGAAATCGGTTGAAAAAGCGTACGTGTATTGAAGGTCACAAAACAGGAAGCTACATGGTCAATCCATTCAATTGAGCTAAAAATAGAATAGGGGTGATAGAAAATCCATCGCTAGCGGTCTCACAGACCGCACGTCCCCAGTTAAGGGTTAATAGTAACACAATTTCAAGGGACTTCACTCAATTAGGTAGGTACATTCGTACAATAAATAAAATAAGGCTATTAAAACAACGCGATCTTAAATTTATCAAAATATGATTTATACCCAAAAGTAGCGCTTATTCTAAATGTATTTTTGTAGAAATATCTAATCTACATTAAACATCAGCTTTTGCATAAGAGGTTTATTTGAAATAAAACACAATAAATATTCCCAGCAAACTAGTTGATCTCCAAATTTGGCTATAAATAAATAAGAGGATTTTATTGTGTTCAAAGCATAGGTAAATGAAGGGTCACCATTATATTTGGAATGAAACATTTTCTAGACACTTTAAAACTTCTTAAAATACTTAAGAGTGTCATTTCTTACAATTTATTATACACTGGCGGAAAAAAATATCCCAACACCAAGAATGATTTGTGCTAGATAAACAAAATTTAATATGCATGTTTATACATCTGAAAGATGACATCTATTCGAATTTCGCGACTCGTGCATAAGCGCCACTCAGAATTTACGTATCAGGTTTGCTTTAAATGTGTGCTGTAAAGTTCGTGAGTGTTATTTATCTTTGAAATCTGACGTATTCAGTTGATGTTATCCAAGAATGCCTTTAAGAAGACGAAGAAGCCATTACCAACAGCTTTCCGAGTTTGAACGAGGTCGTGTAATAGGGCTCCGAGAAGGTGGATTTTCTTCTCGCAATATTGCAGAAAGACTTGGCCGGAATGTATCCATTGTGAATGATTGTTGGGAGCTGTGGTCAAGGGATGGTACTGCCTCAAGAAGACCGGTTTCTGGGCGGTCAAGTGGCACTACTGAGAGGGAAGACAACCATATTCGGCGTACGGCTGTGGTGCATCGTACTGCGTCTGCAGCAGAAGCTCGAGCTTCAGTTGGTACAACAGTGACACAACGAACTGTCAGAAATCGGTTTCTTCAAGGACAGCTCCAACTCAGGCGGTCTGTAGCTTGCATTCCACTGACTCCAAGCCACTGCCGTTTGCGACGCCAGTGGTGTCAAACCAGAGCTCATTGGAGGACGGAGTGGAGTTCTGTTGTGTTTTCTGATGAAAGCATGTTCTGCCTTGGAGCCAGTGATAGCATTGTGTTGGTCAGGAGTAGGCCGGGCAAACAGTGCAATCAAACAGTCTGCAGTCTAGACACACTGGACCTACACCTGGAGAGCAATTTACTATGGCAGCAGAAACACTCTCGTTGTTATCACAAACACACTGAATGCAAATTTGTACGTTAGTCTGGTAATTCAATCTGTTGAGTTGCCATTCATGAACAGCATTCAAGGGGGAGTTTTCTAACAGGATAACGCTCACCCTCATACAGCTGTTGTATTGAAACGTGATCTACAGAGTGTCTACATGTTTCCTTGGCCTACAAAATCACCAGATCTGTCTCCAACTATGGGAATCATTGGGCGACAATTCCAGTATCATCCACAGCCAGCAATAACCGTCCCAGTATTGACAGAACAAGTACAACAAGCATAGAATTCCATACCACAAAGTGACATTCGGCAACCTGCATGACACAATACATGAACTTTTGCAGGCTTGCATTCAAAATTCTGGAGAATACACCGGTTATTAATGTAACAACATTTCATATTTGAAATGCATTTTCTCAAGTTTAAATTAACCTGTGATCTTGAAAGTTTAATCAATTAAACATGTTAACTTGACAAATACATTGTCCAAATTTCATTACTCTACAATAATTTTTTCTTGGTGTTGGGATTTTTTTCCGTCAGTGTATTATTTTGCTTGAATTGTGTTAGCAGAAATAGGATGCTCGTTTCATATTAGGTTTTTCTTTCCATCCGAATGCGTGTATAAACTGTTGATGATTCGAACCCCGTTCGAATCGATTTATCACATGAAATAAAAGGATGCTCCCAATTATTTATGCAAGATTTTATTTGACGGTTTTATGCAAATGTTATGCAAATGTTTTTTCACTCTATCTAAGAGCGGAAGCACGTCTGCGCGCATGCTTAGACGTAGATTGATTCAGATACTTTTTTAAACTTGTGTTCGTTGTTTGTGTCGGTGTGATATGTTATAATGTATTAAATGTTTGTTTGTCGGAAGAAATAAAAGTCTGTGTTTTTAAGAAGTATTTAAGGAAAGCGACCTTAATATTTAAGGGAAGCGACCTGGACCCCCCAACTTTCAGAATTACCCGAAGTAGGACTATAGAAACAGATTCTGAAGATGAATATCAGAACTGTTCAGGGACATTACCCGAACTCGATTCAGACCCAGAGGAGTTGGGATTGGAAACTGATGGATACTGCACAGGGACATCGAAACCTCAGGTGGGAAAAAGAATAGTAAATTGGTTAAGGAAGGTACCCCGCGAAAAAGGTTCAAATGATATTTACTATACAGATGAAAACATGAAAACGAGATTGAGATCGCTGGGGAAAATAGAACAGTACTACGAGAAAAATAGTATTAAGTTTCAAAGTGAACTATTTTATTTTTCACGCGAGAATAAATTTAGTGGTGTTGTAATTGGGGACCAAACACCAGAAGCAAGCATTTCATGTCGAGACTTCATCCCCCCCCCCCCTACAGATTACGATTCTGAATGACTAGAGGATGGGGCAAAAATTCCATCCTGTTATCTACATGCCGTAAAAAACCTCAAAGAAGGGAATGGATGAAAGAAATGCAGAAGGAATAGAAATAATGAAGGAAAAAAAAGGTATGGGATTTAATACCTAAACCCGATAATGCTAAAATTCTAGGTTCCAGATGGGTTTTTAACATAAAAAGAAAAGCGCAAGGGAAAATAGAGAGATACAAGGAGAGACTGGTAGCACAAGGTAATCGTCAAAAAAAGGGTGAAACCTATGACGAGGTTTTCAGTCCTGTCATTAATTTTAGTATCATTCGATTTTTTTTTTTTTTGCACTGTTAGTTGGTTATAACAAATGATTTAATCTGCAATGCGATGTCCAATGTGCATATTTGTATGCCCCATTAAAACAGTATATCCTAATGAAACAACCTCCAGGTTTTGAAACAGGTGAAAACCATGTATGTAAGCTGAATAGGGCAATATATGGTTTACATCAATTTGGAAGGGAGTGGTTCTTTGAAATTAATAGTAAATTAAAAGAGTTAGGTTTTGAAAAATTTTCGTGGTGTAACTGCGCGTACAAATTTGGTAAAAACGTTGTACTTTTACTGTATGTAAATGACATTGTGATTTTTGGTGGAAGTGAAACAGATGCAAATAAAACTGTTAAACTATTAAAAACACACTTTGATTTGAAGATTCTAGGGAAAACGAAAAGATTACTAGGGGTAAATTTTGTTGAAAATAATGATGGAATCTTCATAGATCAATCTGATTACATTGAAAGAATGTGCAAAAAATATGAATAATTCCATTACCCAATAACTTCACTTCCCATAGCGAAAGGAACTGTATATAGTAAGAAACAATGCTCACAATCGCAAGCTGAAATGGCAGAGATGGAAAAAACTCCATATAGAAATTTAATAGGATGTCTCGCATTTTTAGCAAGCAGAACTAGGCCAGACATAGCCTATGCTACAAACATATTTGCACAATACCAGCAAGAACCAGGCATGGCGTATTGGCAGGGATTGTTAAAATTGTTAGGTTATGTAAAGTATACACAATCACTTAAATTGAATATTTCAAACCTTAAAGAATTGAAATTGATAGCCTATTCAAACGCTGACTAAGCGAACAATAAAGATTATCGCACTTCTATGGGAGGGCAAATAATTTTTTTAGGTAAAGTCCCGATCGAATGGAGGAGTTTTAAGCAAAAAGCGATTGCACTCTCCACAATGGAGGCAGAATTTGTGGCTTTAACAGAGACAGCTAAGGAATTAGTCTGGATTAGTAGAATTCTAAGTTAATGTAAAGAATCAAAGCTTATCACACAGCATATAGCAGATAATGTATTAATGGTTGATAATCAAGCCAGTATTGAATTTGTAAAATCTCCTATCGAAAATCACAGAAAAAAGCATATAGACATGAAATTATTTTTCTTGAGAGATCTTGTATATCAAAAGATATTTGGTTTAAAGTATGTACAAAATAAATCCTTATCTAGCCGATGTTTTCACGAAGCCCCTAACTAAAATTGAATTACAAAAATTCAAAGATCAAATATTCACTAATAAGTAATATGGACATTTCTTCATAAGAATTGAAGTTCAAAAGTTTGTTACTTTCGTTTGAACAAGATCATGTGAAATGGTTCAAGTTGAACTAAAATGTTTTTTTAAATACGACTTCAGTGTAAAAGTAAAGTTATGTTGTAAAGAAAAAAGTGGGGGTGTTTTTTGTTGTTAAATGTACATTACATGTAAAATTGTAAACTATAAAAGAAAGTTATGTATTCATTTTTTATGTAATTGCAAATTAATGTAATTGTAATTCCATAGTGTGTTATATAAATATATATTTTTTAAGACATAAGAAATGTAATTTGTAATGTATTGGTGTAAGGTTTATTTCTGTAACTCAAAACATGCTGTACATTTGTTATTTCACAGTTCTTTAAGTTAATAGGAAATGTTTGATCTTTAAGCTGTTATTCAAAGAAATTCATTCTTTTGGTATTAAATATGTTGATTAATGAATGCCTTAGGAGGCAAAGTACTTGTTTTTCCCAAAGGATAGGTTATTTTTCTGTAACTGTGTGGACACGCATGAGAATGAAAAGAAAGGGGGGCAGATGTTAGCAGAAATAGGATGCTCGTTTCATATTGGATTTTTCTTTCCATCCGAATGCGTGTACACAAACTGTTGATGATTCGAACCCCGTTCGAATCGATTTATTACATGAAATAAAAGGATGCTCCCAATTATTTATGCAAGGTGTTATTTGACGGTTTTATGCTAATGTTATGCAAATGTTGTTTTTTTTTCACTCTAAGAGCGGAAGCACGTGTGCGCGCATGCTTAGACGTAGATTGATTCAGATACTTTTTTTAAACTTGTGTTCGTTGTTTGTGTCGGTGTGATATGTTATAATGTATTAAATGTTTGTTTGTCGCAAGAAATAAAAGTCTGTGTTTTTAAGAAGTCTTCTCGACCTGCAACATTTTATAAGCACCAATCACATGCATTTTTCACTGCTATTATTTGAACATTTTACTCTGCCGGCTTTAAGACGATTGATCTTGACAATTACAGGGTTTGAACCCAAATATCGTCTGACAAATTGATATTTCATTATTATTATAATCACCAAAAATTGCTTAAATCCTTTAAATTAATGGAATATTTCTTTAAATTGTCACAAAAGAGCACTATTTTTGGGGGGAAGAATCAGTTGTTTAATGCATTTTTGCGGGCTTTATTGAAATTTTCATTGAATATTTCTTTCACCAAATTAAAATGTAGCAAACCTACCACAATATGCGTCATGAGATGATTGACTGTTGGGTACTTTTACATTAGCATGGGGCTAAAATATTGGTGATGTCACCAAATATATACATATAATGCACCAAACCTTATAGCACCAGCCCAAGCAAAGACAAAACAGTTGCCGCGAAACTAAATTGAGACTCCATTTTCACTAAGCACTATGCCAACATCAAATATTGCGAAAATGTTATGACTTTGAGTAAATAAAAGCCACATATTGGTGCGTTAAGGGAATAAAACATGGCGTCATTCTTCCCCAAGTTAAAATATTGGCACTATTATTTAAAACAACATGGAATAAATAGTAGAATCGACGAAGTCAATTATTGTCGTGAGATGTTTGCACATTCATGCTGGTACCATAATAATAGAAAAGTACCGATTGAAGATCAGGGTAAATAATTAGCATAAACAAATGTATATCAAAAAAGAAATGCGAACTAATTCAGAAAAAATTTGTAAGAAAAGATATCAAGAAGTTGTGAAATAGCTTTATTCATAAAATAAATCTTCATTTATCAATGTGGGGACACTATCATTTTGAAAAAAGTCTTACATATTCTTGGCAAAAGAATGACTAACTACAATCCTCTTAGAAAAAAATAGATAAACAAGGATAATTTAGGAAAACTGACTTCAAATAATACAGGCAAGTTTTCAAAATTAAAATTTTTTACACTTTAAAAGTCACACATTTGTCTTGAATGAATGTCATTAAATTTTAAAGAAATTTATTTAAAATTTTTTATATAATTTATTTAATTTTCAAAACAAAATAACAGACAATATACGGAATAATTTTTAAAAAATAAAAATTCATCGAATATTTAAAAGAACAAATACCTGCATTTTTACTAAGAAGAAACTAAATCTTAGAAAAACATACCTTGAAACAGTTCTAGAACTGATTTATCACGTGTAAAAAAATTATCCATAAAAACAGATATTTGGAAAAGTTAAGACGTGAAATTTCAGAATATTTTTCTGATTTAAGAATAACTTTATTTTCAACAAAAAATATTTACTTTCAAATCAAAGTTAGTTATACTTTATCTTAACATCGGGAAACCATAATGCTCAATAGAATTTGGAAATCAGATTACATTTAAAGAAAATTTACCACAAATATTTTTCCAAGACTCTTGAATTGCTTGCCGGTAAAATATAGAATTCGGTTCTATTAAAGTTGTGTTTTCTTGATACAATAAAATCGCAGGGTTAAAAATGTTTTAAGAAATATCATAACAGCATTTTCTTACTATTCAGCATTTCATTGGACAAAATGAAAATTGACATGTTCAGATAAAACGTACATTCATCCGCTTTCTTCTTATTTATTAAATAATTTCATACATAAGATTAGAAATAGATAGATCTTTAATATTAGAAATGAAATTTCTAATATTAAATCCTGTAAATATATCTAAATTACTAGAGTACAATATTTAATTTACTATTATTTTGCTCATTTTTTTTCCACCTCATCCCTCAAAATTTTTTGTAAATAATTTCCTTTCTTTTTTTAAAACTGTGCTTTTTAAAAACTTTAATTATTTAATTCTTTTGACTTTAATTCTTTTT
>JAPMOR010052024.1:46342-59843 GCA_026543865.1 Argiope aurantia | reverse complement strand
AGTTATCACTTTTTAAAATTCTTTGTATAAAGATGTTATGCATATAAGTTATGATGAGCTATAATTCTACAGACAAATTAATTAGTTTATTATCAAGTCATTATTTAAATCTTAAGATTCGTATCCATAATATTTAAAATGTAACAAAAATTTGACACAAGCAATTTCAACATTCATAGTCAACATCTTAAAGAAAAATTACTACTATTCAAAAGACGCCTCGTGAAAAATGTCTTCTACTCATCAACATCATACCAAACACAAATCAGGACAATGAAATTAATTCATTCCTACTCCCTCCTTTATAGCTAATTGGCCTCCTTCTATTTCTAAATCAACAAATCTACCGCGCGAATAGCTGCTGGCATTGGAATGCTGCACGCAAACGATTAAAAATATTTTTCATCTGCTGCCATCTCAAAAGCTTCCAAATTGAAACTCAGTGATTAAAATGCGCAGAATCCTTCTCGGCTAATCCTCGGTGGCGGAGATTTTGTGAAGTAGCTTGTGCGAATCCCCGAGAGTAGGGCTGCCAGCTGAAAATTGATCGAGCGAAATATGGGTCAATCTTTTGCCGACAGCCCTCTAAGGGGAAGTGAGAAGAAGAAGACCGATTTTCTGGTTCTATTATTCCCACATTATCTCTACGATTCGTGACGAGGGTCAAAATAAGATTTTTCTTTAAAGATGGCTAGAAAAATTGAACCCTTATTTCTCTATTTCTGGAAACATAAAAGGCGAAAAAGATGCAGAATTATATAAATGCCTGGAAGCCATATGAGGTGTTTTGGTTGCTTTTGGGAAACAGAAATGATTCATTCTTTAAAATAAATACTAAAAAATATTTTTTAAAAAATGAGTTCAATATTTATTTTTATTTTACAAACGATTTTCTAAATGTTATTCAAAAAATACGAATCCATTATCGATCATCAAAGATATTGCATACGAATGAAGTTTGTGCTTACAGTTATTCTTTATTATTTTACCTTTTATTACTAATGGGGATTCTGATATACACAGGACATTTTCTAACTTATCTTTTTCGAATTGATAACTTGAAGGAAGTTCCACAGTCGACAGTTAACGGAATTAGTTTTGAACACATGATGCATATCAAATGCTCTGCGTCAATCTAAATTTAAAATCTATCGCGCATTTTGCCAAACATAAAGTAGCACTGCCTCATTGTAAAACCCAAAAAGAAAATGTACTTTAATAAAATGCGTAGTTGTCACGTAATTATGATTCCAAATGAATTGAATCCATTTTGTTTACAATAGCCAAAAGCCATTAGTATTTCAGTCATAACTTCTCAGATGTCATGTTGGAGGAACATTATTTTTGGGCTGATATAGTCGTCATTCATATGTAATTGTATTTCAAGTGATCAGAAGAAGTAAAAAAACCATTTGATCATTCTTATTATTCGACCATTGTTTGAGACCATGAAGAAAATATTAAATTATGTGTGATAATGTCATGTAGCTTCATGGAATTGACTAAATTTATAATGATAAGGCAAATCAAAATAATATAAAATTAATATAGGTTAAATAACTATTAACATATGTTTCATAACTAAGTTGCATAACGAAAGCATTTGTTTTCTTTTTTTATATTAAATAAATGAGAAATAAGATCATATTCATAGACAAACAATGGGAGCATCATGAGATTTATCGTAAAAAACAGAGTGCTCAAGTATATTTTAAAATATCTTTTAATTGACAGAGATATTTCTGATATTTCCTACTCTCTATATAACAGTAAATAGAGGAATAGAAATGAACTTAACAATCTAATATTTAGAATAATGCTAACAAAATAGTTTTCATTGGTATTATTATTTTTATTCTTTGACTTTCAATGACGTCATAAATACAAAACAAAATACACTTTTTTTGTTCATCTCTAATGTAATTTTATTCTCTATAATTCTATTGTTAATATTCTATTGTCATCAATAAATTTGTAACATAAATGTGAATGAAAGTCAAAAAACTAATTTGAAAAATAAAATGATAGGAAAAGCCAAATATTACTTTCAATCAAGAAAAATAGCCTAAACAAATGAACTTTTATCATATGAAACATTTTGAATCATTCTTTACTATAAAAGGCAAAATAAAACAAAAATCCGTAGAAATTCAATTATTGATAGATAATTCATACGATTTATTAACAATCAAAATGAATGAAACTAATTCAGTCCTCAGAATACATAATTTTTTTAACTAAAAGTTGCAATAAATATTTTTAAGGCTATTGAAATATAGTTATGAGTTCAGTATCATTTTAATTAATAATACCATCACATTCTTGCTATTTTGGATAGAAGACTAATACATCGACTACATCGAAGACTAATACATCATACAATTAATTTTAATATATATACCGAATGTATGACAGTCGGATAATCAGTAGATATTACATCCGATGATCCGATTTCCTTGATGGTGTGATTCAATGACAACAATTTTAAAACCAAAGCTTCGACCGAATAACATCAGTCATTTATATGAAATATATTTTAACCGGTAATGCAACATAACAAGTCAGTACTATCAAGTACGGATAATTTTAATACTCTATTCCGGATAATCAATTCTCTAATTGAATAACTGCAAAACTGTAGTCAGTTCGGATTATATACACTCACAGCATCTGAACGGCATCTCGACATCTGGACGATACAAAAGGATTATACTCTATGTAGTAGATGTAGAATTTTTTTTTTCAAATTTAGGAAGCAAAATTATACATCTTAAAAGAGAATAAACGCATACTCATTTACCTTTTCATAATAAGCAATGATTTAAAAGAGAAGCAGTTATTTTTATCCCCTTTCTTTCAAACTTAATCACTAGAGCGAATAAAAAAACAATGAGGAAATAATAAACATTAGAGCCCTCCTTTTCGAAGGGGATATTTAAATTATGCATCACCAAATCAAATTTTTTCCATTCGTTCCCCTCTTTCTGCTCTAGCGATCTGCTGAAGGTCATCTTCACCATTAAAATAAATTATGCAAATTTTAGTTTAAGAGAAAAGAATGCAGCTGTTAATCTTATTTAAAAGGAAAGATTTTATTTTAGTGGTCCGGGGAAACACTGGCAGTGTTCATGCCAGCTAATTTCGTTATAATAATGAAAGCAAGTCTTTCAAAGCGAGCTTATCTGTTGTAATTGCATTGGGATTTAACATTTCCTGTTTTTTTTTTATCAATCCGAGTATGCAAATTAGGTTATGAAAGGTACTTCGTTGGTAATGACTGAAGTACAATATGAACTTGTATATTCCGAAAAAAAATGTACCTCATGATATTGGATGTAAAAGAAGAATCAGTTGCCAATTTGAAATTGAAAGAAAAAAGAATAATCATAACTTTTCAAAAAAATACAGATGCCTGTTAGTGCTAATGAGAGTCTTTCATTTTTCAGTTGTCGTGCCACACAGCATGAAGTGCTTTGCCTATCGTAATGTAATGAAGAAAATAGAGTATGCACTATGGATGTGTTTTTTTTCCATCGATTGGAATAAAAATTTGACACAGGTGTACAAATTTGGAGAAAAGACCGCAGATTTTATTTATATAAGTAGTGTATTTTTGAGTTGTCGGGTTCATCTGCATGCGAATATACAGACCAACAAATATTTATCACAAATTTTGCAGCTGTGATACAAAATTTAATCCTCATCTTCAATTTTGTTAATGAACCTGTTTACTAAATTTCATCCATATATCGCTTTGAGTTTTTGAGTTGTTAAATCTGCATGATAAATTTCATTTCGCTAGCTCAATAAGTTTTTGCCTTATGCATTCACAGATAGTTAGAATGATTAATATAATCCCAAAAATGTGTTTTGGGGACACACGGAGGTCAGAACAAAAAGATATGTCAAAAGGAGATCGATTTCTTTGGTGATTACAATGATTTTGCATTATATAACTCCGTACAAAAGAAAGCAGCAATTAAAACCTCAGTAAATAGGCTAGAACAAAAATAAATAACTGTAAAACTGCCTCTTATAATAAGTATTATGAATAACATTCTACCATCGTTACCAGATAGGCCACAGTTTCAGGATTATTCACCGCGGTTTTAATTAAAACACTGATTTTTACAAATTTTCAGTTAGCTCGATGTTTTATGTTTATAAAATGCAATTTTGAAGTATTGTTTCAACTGCCTTTCTGTTGTACTAGAGATCTGATATTCAGAGCAGTTATATGTTTTATTTGACCATATGATATATTAATATTTTCAAAACTAAGTTATCAGTAAATCTATAAATTCAAGTAAGTTTTGATCCCTTACTAGAAGCACCAAAAGGTTCTGAATTTGAAATGAAATAAATAACAAGACTCTATAATTTTTTTAATAATGAATTGTGCAATATGTTTAAGACCAAAGAGTAGAAAATAATTTAAAAAGTATTTTAAGCAGCTTTTATTTGCACATAATATAGAAAATAATTTTAAGAAAAATTAAAAGCAAATCATGAAGCGTGAGTTATTGAAAAAATTACTTAAGGTAACTTAGCCATGATAAAGAAGAATGAAAGAAAATTCTTACACATTCATTAAAAACTGTTTCGGAAAAATCTCAGAGGAATTGAGTTGGGCGATGTAAAAAATTCTAATAGGTTAATAGATTCAGCCAGAGCTTTATTCTACAAGAAAGCGTGGGTAACAAAGGTAACAAAACACTAACGAAGCATGCACAAAATAGTATTTGCCTTAAAAAACAACGCACAAACAATTAATCGTTATTAAATAATCACAGCAGCACAAAATGCGCAAAGAGAAATCTTTGATGAAACTTCGCTGAACTACTCGCTTTTGCTCAACTCATCTGCCTCTACTCACTGATTCCCATCTTTCAGCCTACTTTCGCTCTTTATAGCAAAGAGCATCGAATGTTCTAGATGGATATCGTACGTTAACTTCTAATTGAGCTATCGTCAAGATTCTTAAATATTCAGAATTCTTCCTTTTTGTTACCAAAGTTTTGGGTCTAGTTTTTCTCTAGGGTTGGGATTCATTAACACAACATTGGTTCAGAACATTCGTCATTAATATTTATAAAATTCTCCTCCTTACTAGGAAACTAATTGCACAGGGAAGCAATATTAGAAAATCATAACAATGCCCTTCTGACCATTTGCTGATGTCCCGGCAGTTTTATTAACAATAATCATATTTTACCAAAGTATGGAAGTCTAAAAGCAAATCATGAAACTTGGATCATTGAAATAATTATTTTAAAGAAACTTGGCCACGATAAACATTATAAAAAAGTAAATTTTTATATATTCATTAACAATTATAAACTTATAATTGTGATTAAAATGTTCATTTACCTAAGTTGTTTCCATCAGCATCTCGTGCTTTTACGAATTAGTTTTTGATTTCAATATTTTTATATTAAAGATTATTTTCTGCTTACGAAAGTAATAAAAGAACGTCTTAAGAAACGTTTTATATTTATTATTTAGATTTAAGGCATTGCTTTCTTAGGAGTGAAAATTATATATAAAAATGCAAAATATAAAAGGATTTCAAAACTTGAATTGGCGTATTGAATGCATGTTCCATGAATAATTCCCCTCCCCCCCCAAAAAAAACTTTTTAGTGAAAATAAGGTTTTCTCTTACTTTAATATTTTAACAAATGAATGCATCTAGTCACATAGAAATGAGCGAGCACTTTATGAACTTCAAGTGCATTACTGTAAACAAAATTGAATCATTGTCAATAATAAACTTACGTAAAATGCTATAATCCATTTGGAGAGAAAGTGATTATCTAATCATATTTTTTGTGTAAATATTTGGCGGTAAAGAATTATACCCCAAACTATTTATTTTGAAATTGATTTTCAGCTGCAAAATTGCATTCTAATTAATAATTTTCTATCATAAATTATTTTAAGTGCTATGATTTGTTATCCTGATCCCACCCCCTGCTTCAAAACCCGATTCCACTACAAATCAATTTTGTATGAGTGTCTAGTACATGCTAAATAGGCCGTTACAGGTCAAACACACTCTTATTGATGTGATACGGTAATTTTCGGGAATAGGTTGCCTTTTCATGTGTCGTCCTCGTCACCTGATTATGGTTCAAAATTCCGAAATAGCTTCAGATTATTTCACAATGGGGTGTTAGTACAACTAAACTAAACATATAATATAATTTAAAATTTGAAAATATTTTGTAAATGATTGTATCTTATTTTAAATAGAATTAATTGCTGCAATAATAGAAAAGTTTTTGTAATAATTATTTGTTGTTTTTCAAAATTTTTAAATATATGTGCTAGAAAGTTTTCTGATTCATATTATTAATTATACTTAGATGCAATGTCAACATCTAATAGCATTGAAATGATAGCTTGATATAAACATAATGCCATATAAAGATAAATTTTATTCATTAACCCTTTTTTTTTTTGCTATGACGTTCTTGTTCCCCTATTAGCCGTAATAACTTATAATTTGTTTCGGGATTTGCATAATTTAAAACTTCTGAAATATTTAAAAAATATTGCATTGAATTAAACATTAATGTTTCAAAAAATAAATATTATTAAATCTAAGGAAAAAATGCGCATGTTAGAATTAACTTCCAGATTTTTATATTTAAATTTCAAAAAAAAATTATCATTAGTTTTTAGTTATTTTAGCATTTGGAACCTAATTTCTAATCTTATGATTACTTAATCGTAAAATAAATTAGCTGATTACAGAATATTATAAAAATACTGTTGACGAAATCTGTAATAAAAATGTGATTTAAATATCTATTTCCTAAAAGTTAAAAATTTCAAAGATTATAAAAATGCTAAAATAATAAAATTATGTGTATGCTCACCAAATTAACGTTTGCCATATTCTCATAACAGCAGAACAAAGTTATATAAAAAACGTGTCAAAATAGAATAAATATTTATTTTTTTTGCATTTATTAGAAAATATTAAGTTTAAACCAATTTATTGAATAATGTATTAAATTAAACTATCATATATTTTTATTAATCAGTTCCTTCCTTTCTTAAAATTTGTTTTGCATATTGTATTGAAAGAAAACTTATTTGTTATTGATTAATTACACTTTCAATTTTGAAACTGATATTCAATTTTCAATTATTCCTACGTGAAGAATTTTTATCACCAAACTTATTAGTTAGCAAAATATCCTTAGAACAATATATTATTGCCCTAGAGTTTTTAAGCTGTTTTCATTAATGAGATTATAGCACTGTATGAAGCAGGATTTTTATTCATTTGTTTGCATTTTTCAAATATTTCTTTTATTTATTAAAATGTTGTTTATCTTATTGTCTTTTATTTATTAAAAGGTTTTATTATTAAATGTTGTCAAAAAATAACTTTATTACAAAGAAAATAATAAACTGAAGTTATTTTTAATCACTGCTATTAAAGGTAATACAAATGAGCGAATGTCTTTTTTTTTATCTCTCAATCAGTTCCAATAATTAGAATATAAATATATTAGTACTTATTGTTGATCATTCTTTATGGATCAATGATTTAACACGATTAATGAATTTAAAAAAGGAGAAAGCTAATTTCTTTATATTTCATTAATAAAAAGACGTGATGCTTAATGCGTAAAAGAGACAAGCTCTGTTCTATGGCAATTAATAAAATCCTCAAATTAATTAATTTCAAATATTCCTGACTATTTTTTATGTAATCAAAAAAAATTGCTTAGTTTTAAATACATTTATTTTCACTTTTCAGACTAATAATTCGACACCTCTCAACTCAGATTTAGGCCGCTGGAAAATGAATTTCAAATTCAACAGCCATTACCACAGAATAATCCACCTTATGTATGGTCTCTGCAAATTATATTTGCCCTCACATTATCTTTCTTACAGTGCAACGGTGCAGCAGCTAGAAAGGTCAGTCGCATATTCTCATTCCACTCCTCAGTTTTATGAAGATTCAAAACTATGAAATAACCTTATATATGTGTTAATATCTACAAAACTTAATTGTCACAGCATGAACTTGTCTCTTATTTAATTAGTATTTTTAAATCTTTGCGATAAAGTGGAGAATAAGAAAGTAAACAGTTTTTTCCCAAATATCTGCCCAATTTTATGAAGTAATAACTTGAAATTTAGATTAGTTAGGATTGAAATGGTATTTCAACAAAAGTTTCAGTGTCTTCTTAACGAAATAAAGCACTGAAAAAAGGGTTCGACATTTTGACAGTCAATTTGTCACAAACACCCAACAGAAACACCATCAACCGATGCTAATTTGGTACAATATCAAAAACCAAACCATTCTATTATTATCTTTCATTATAATTAAATGCCTGTTCTCTTTATTGGTGTAACTTAATGAGCCTCTGGCACCATTTATCTATGAAACCCCCACAACTTTCTTGGATGATATTCAAAACGCCACTTCGAATTTGGCGCCAGAACTCCATCACTACCATGCCAAATTATTATCTTTCTTTTCTTTTAATTCATCAAGAGCTTCAAAATGTAACCATACTTCGCAACACTGGTTTCCTCGCAAACCAAGCATGGTCGGAAAGATATAGATTTTTTTTTATTTTTTTGGCGACGGAAGTGTTTTGAATTTGGTTACTATGGCAGTGAGCGTGCCATCGCTTCTATTCTAAATCATGTGACATCTGCATGATATGTCTCATATTTCAGGTGGGATTTCTTCACGTTTCCAGAGCCATTCGCTTGTAATGGGAATTCTTGGGCTAAAGAAAAGTATCTTTTCCAAGAGCGCGGCTGTATCTTGGGAGATGTCACGTGTTAGACCGGCGGGGAAAGGATGATTTAACGGAAAATTCTTTCCCCCCCCCCCTTTTTTGTATTTCTCTTTTGTCGAAAAGCAACAATTTTTCTATTCGCGCGGGACAGAGGTTTTAAATACTAATTAAAGAATAGAGTAATGAATGAAAAATGAGATAATCTTTGATAAAATTGGTATATCCAGCCTTCTTATAACATGTGAAGGCGTTTTGTGCTGTAAGAGGAATGAAAAACAATTTTTCTATTCGTATGAGACAGAGATGTTAATTACTAATTAAAGAATAAAGTAATGAAACAAAAGTGGATGCCTTGGTAATATTGATACATCAGTGTTCTTATAACACGGTAAATTCGTTCTATGCCATAAGAAGGATGAAAGGAATTTTTCAATTCTCATGGGACAGGACTTTAAATAATAATTAAAGAATAAAATAATGAATGAAAAGTGAGATACTTTTAAAAAGTGGGATATACCTTAGTAAAATTGATACATCAGTGCTGTTATAACACGATAAATTTATTCCATACCATAAAAAGGATAAAAACAATTTTCCAATTCTCATGGAACATAACTTTAAGTACCAATTTAAAAGTAAAGTAAGAATAAAAAGTTAGATATTTTTTTATTATATTGATACACGTAGCTCTCTTGTAACACAACAAATTCTCTCCGATATTTAGGAGAGATATCAAAATATTCTGTTGTAGAATGACTATCGCTTTCAAGCTATATTCTTAAAAGGCTAATTTGTATTGATTTCATCATGTTATAAGAATACTTGAAGCTAGAGTGTTGGATTAATTGAGTAATTAATTCTTCAATTAACTGTTATTACACACTTTTCTTACATTCTTTCGTATTTGCAAAGATTGCAATCGGGTTTTCACTCAATTTTGATGTAATGAAGTTCTAAAATATTGTGCGAATGTTTGTTGTCTGTGGCAAAAAAAATATTTTATTATTCTCATTTCTTAATTCCAAGTTAATCGATTAATATTTAGTGAAAATTGTATTTATAATTAAAGCGTTATCTGGTAATGAATTTCGAAAAATCTTTGATCATAAGAATCTATAATAATGGATTCGGAAATAAATTTAAGTTTTAAAAGTAAAAAATAATATAAAATTATAAATGAATTTATATTAGTATATCAAAATCTAGAAAATAAATTTTATCAGAAATTAAGAGATCGAAAAAGCATGAGGCTATGAAAGGAATATTATAAAAAAATTAACCTACAATGAAAACTGCAAACAGAAAATTTCTAAATATAAAATAAAAATAAATAATATATTATAAATTTGATTAAATCTTTAATTAAAAAAAGGAAGGGGATTACTTTTATTCTTCCTCACACTTTTAACATTTTGACCTTTGGATTAAAAAAAATATATTAATAAAAGTATGCTTTAAAAACTTTCTGATTTTTAAAATTATGTTAGAAGCATTGAAATAGAATAAATTATTGATATATATAATGCAGCACTAAGCAATACTATCTATAACAGTCAGTATTTCTTTCTCAAAATACAGTTACGAAGTTCTAGTATAAACATCTCAATGAATTCACAGTTAAAAATTAATTTAAAACTTAAATTAATTTAATTCAAAACATTGCATTTTAACAAGTTTAGTTATGAAAAAATTGCAAACTCAATAAAATTTTAAAAAGGTAAAAAAAAAACTTCGCTTAGTTAAATATTTCTTTAATTTTTGGCAAAGTTCTTATTGCTTGTTGTTGGAGAAACCCACCTCTATGTTCACTATACCATACCTAATGCCCATTTTCCACATTCTATACCAGACTGTTAGCATTGTAATTTTCAATGCAGACATAGTTTTCATTTCTCTTCCATTGCTTCCAAAGTTCTTCATTCCCAACAATTTGATTTTTTGAATGATTAAATTTTACTATTTGATAGAGTGGGAGTTTTTTAGATTTTTAAAAATCTATACAAGATTTTTTTGAGTATTATACAAATAGACAAATTATTACATATGGTAGAGTTTTTAAACAATTTTTAATACAAGACTTAAGCACGTCCCATATGTCTAATGCAACATAATAAAAAAGGGTTTTTAATAAATAAATTTAATTAAGATATTAATATAGAATAATCTTTAATTGGATCATTATACATACATCATGAAGATAATAACATTAATTGTTAGCCCCTTGTCTACACTTATCATAGTAAACGCCACAGCTCGAAACTCATGTATTAAAGGCCAAAAGAATTAATTTTTACTCAATGGAAAAAAAGTGATGCAACTAATTAATTTCGTGAATTATTTCACAATAGGAGGAATGTCCTGGCCTCACTAAACAATATAACACAATGTGCATTTACTTTTTTTAATTTATGCGATTATGTTTTTGAATTAAGTAATTCCTTTATTGAAACAAACAAGGTGTCAATCATTATGTTTTAATAGTAAAGAATGAATTATGAGTTGAAATTTTAATGTGGATACAAAACACTTTTTAAAAAAAAATAATTTTGAATCTGGTTAGTGCTTATCATATTAATACTTTAAAACGTTTACCTATTTTTCACTGAAGATGGTTATAAAAATATTTTAGAAAAGAGTGACATTTCGTTATTGCCTGTAAGTTAACTTTAGAATCATTGTTTTTTTCTGTGAATATTTTGAATTACATTAAAGTTGATATCTATCTTAAAAAACAACTTCCTAAAATCTTAGAAATTGTTAAAGGAATAAACTGCTAAATTAAAGTTTATTTCCTCACCATTTAGTGAATTGCCTATGATACAGACATTCTTTTTCAATGCTCATTTCAGTTTATTTTAAATGTGAAATATTCAACCAAATTCTGTTTCTTGTTATATATTTTTAGATTAATGAAAAACATTTTTTCTAATTCTTAAATCTCATGAGTTTCAGCATACTAAATTTACAAAAAATATAATTATATTTAAAACAATAAATACCTTTTTTCTAATAAGCAGGGTTTTTTTACATTAGCTGAAAATGTACTTTCTTAATTTTATTGCAATAATTTTTTTTATCTTTTGTCTTGTTTTCACCTCCTCGTACTTTCATTTTCGCAGTCTATTGATTGAGATCTACAGACATGGCATTATACAGAATACTTTTTGAAATGTATTTACTAAAGTTTGCAGTTAATTATCGGCATGTAAAGCTAATTTTTTTCATTAAGAACTATTATAATATGCTTAGTTAAAAGCTTATTATTTTATTTCTATTTTAAATTTCTGTTGTTGTTTTTTCAATTCTCTGAATTTCATGAAGTTAACTTTTTGGAATAACCACTATCAAACATAATTTTACGTATCACATAAAACACGTTAATGGATTTTCTAAAAATTTAATGGCAACGAAATTTGAGAAGTTTCAAAGGGCATCTCTATTTTAAGTAATTTTTTTCTTAAGCATATTCCGAAAATGCACTTCTTTACATGCTTGCTTCTCTCTGATGTGCTTCATCTCTCGTACGGTGTGAAAGTTTGGAGAGTAGGATGTAGATTCACTCTCCAAACTTTCACTCGCCAATCGAGTTATATGAATGCAGTTTTAAAATTATGAGCTCCCTCCCAAATCTGTCCACGTGTTGTTTCGAAATGATATATTTAGCTAGCTAAAGTAAATTATATTTCTAGATTCTAAATCATTGACTAGATCTAATCAATATCACGATTTTTATTAGTGACATTAAATAATATTTCCTTTTAGAGGAATTTCATTAATTATCGCTTTGCAATACAGATCTTTATTTGCCAATTTTGTTATTATTTAATTCTGTGTCTGATTTGATTTGAATTCTTTTTTTCTGTGGATTATATTTATATATTTGCATTCTGAGATATCATTAAGTGTTTAACACTTTCAACGCTACCGACGAGATATCTTGTCTTTCAGATACTTCCAATTAAATTGGGGGAAAAATTGGAAATGAAATTGATACCATTAAAAAGATTAATTTTTGAATCTTGACACATTCATAGCTAACGAAGAATTAAATAAAAACTCCATGAAAAGACAAATAGCAAATGTCAATGGAAGTATATGAAAGACGAGATATCTCGTCGGTAGCGTTGGAAGTTTTAAGAGCTATATTCTCTCTCTATTTGTGAATAAATTTTATTGTTTCATCAGGTTAAAACATAAAATACTTTTCTAAGCACTTAACTGACAGAAATATGAAAGAACAAGATTTAAATTGTGATCTAACTTTTAAATTGGTCTTTTCCAACGAAAATTTATAAATAGGTTCAAGGGTGCTCAACATAGTCCGATAAATGAAGTCACTATTATGATGGCAGAATGCATGAAAACGGTTGTAAAAATATATCTGAATCATCAATTATACAGGAAGTATTGCGAAATCATTTAAAGGGTTTACTGTAATCATATTAAAGTCCTCTTTATCATTTAGTGAGTTTATTGTAATTACATTAAAGTCCTTTTTATCATTTAGTGAGCTCATTGTAATTAGATTAAAGTCCTTTTTATCATTTAGGAAGTTTAGTATAATTATATTATTCTTTTTATCATTTAATAAAAGGGATAATAATTTTGTAATATTGAGGATTCATTTCTATAAGTAGGAATTAAAAATATATTAAGCGATTATAGCGTTTTTAGAAATTATAATTTATATTAAATTCAAAAATTTATCTTCTCTTTTTTTTT
>JAPMOR010052024.1:27675-46332 GCA_026543865.1 Argiope aurantia | reverse complement strand
CAATTTATTTAATTCGTAAGTAGATTTAATGCATGTATTCTTATAAGGATGTATGTATTAAATCTATATAAATAAAGCAAAACACATTTTTTTTCTAATAATTCTTCAAAGAAACTCACACAATAAAGAAGATTGGTGGCTCAGTGACATGGTATTAATTTAATATCAAAATTATAATAATTTTCACATTTACTTAGAAAAATATTTAATATATGCATTCAATCTTTACAAATAAAACTTAAACGTCAATTTTTGTTCACTATAGAAATTTTGAACTACTGATTCGAGTTTATACGAATAAATATTGCTAAGCATAAGAAAGGTTTTAATGAAGATTTCAAGACACAAATTAAAAATTTAATTCCTTTTCATTGCATTTGAGCAATGTTGAGTAAGGAAACAGCGTGGCCAGACCCAAGCTTTATTTAGTAAATGCAATTTAAAATATCCAAAATATGAAAATTTAGCATATATAAGATTTTTTCAACCTTATTGAAACTGAAAATTTTCCTGTTTAATTTCAAATTCTTTTGAAATTATGAGTTATTTAAAAATTTATTTAAAGCTTATATGCCTGCGTTTAATGGTGAAGTGTGATGATGATGAAGAGCTTTTTTGAGACTTGTACTCATGCTTTAGCTCAAATTATTCTTAATTTCAACTTGAAATCGATTTCGATTAAAAAAAGGAAAATTAAATAAGGTTTTGAAATTGATAATTATCATGCTAGTCAATGGCAATATTTAAATTCCCAGTTAGAAATAATCGCTTCCCTATTCCTTTCTGTAAACACATATATCAATCTCAACTCACAATGTTTGGTTAAACATTTGTACCATTTTGCAAACATTATTTATAACTCAGAAAAAAATTAATTTTCTTAGGATTTAAAAATTTTTTTGAAACATTCTGTAATCTTTCGAGAATGCATAAGATTTTAAAATTCTTCGATGCAAAAGATTTTCCTATTTAAATTAACAATAATGCTGGGGACGACAGAAGAATTCTAAATTGCGGTATTATTACGAAATAAATTTCTATTTTTTCACATATGACAGTTACATTAAACAGATTTCAACAACTAAATAGTTAAGTGGTAACTTTAAACTTTAACCTTACTATAAATATTAATAGTAAACTATAAATAAAATATTAATAGTTCACAAATAGTAAAGAATGAGAAAAATTGTAAGGAAATTATTGTGGCAATTAATGAAATAAATAAAACCTCTATTAAAGGAACTCAGTAACTGGTTTCGACCTAAGTAATCCGAAGTAACTCTGAAATAGCAAGTCCAAAAAAATAGATAAACTATTGTACTATGGGGAAAGTTTGGAAAGGAAGAAAGAAACAAAAAAAGATGACTTCAGGTTTTTGAAGGAAAAAAAAAAACGTTCAAATGCTATAAACTATTAGTGGGTGCATATAGTTAAGAATTTGCAATATTAATTCCCTGCATAATTTTGTTTCATGATAAGGCAAAGAATTTTACAGATTGCCATAACGGATGCTGGTCAGTAACCATTTTGACCTTGATGATCATTTCACCAAGGTCACCATCAGTGACCTTGGTGATCATTTTGATTTTGAATGGTGAAAAGGAAATTTCCAGAAATTGTTGGAATTTTACCGATATCTTGATTTGGAGTTTAGATACGATATCCTTCTAGAAGCTTCTTTGTCCTATCAATGGAAACTGTAAAGAGCTAAGAGAAATCAGTATTGATCTCCAGCAAGTTCTCTCTGTACACTCTGCACTGTTGTGATTGTTTAGTAACTATTTGCTACTTACATGCTATTGGTTTGCGGCAGTATCGTTATCTGTACATTTTTTTCTGTATTTTGTTACCTGTGTCTGTGTTATCCATGGTCTGTGTTTATGCATTATTGAACCTGTTGGTCTTCTCACCCTGCAGACACGAATGATTTTCAATAACGATATTATTGTACCAATTCATATTAAAAATGCTATTTTTGTTTTGATGAAGAACATAAGTATAACCTGCTAAGAGAATTTTAAATGCATTTTACATTGGGAAAGTTCAGACTTACATACTGTAATGAGATATAAAATAATAAAAGATATTCATGACTTAACCGAAAAAAAATTCATTATCCGGAACGACAACTTCAATTTTAATTCAGTTAATAAGGATTGTATTGTATATATTCTTTATGAGTTACATAAAAATAATTGTATACGGAACAACGACGGGTATATTAGCAAGCGTTCAATAAATTAAAGCATATTTAAGATGTCATGAAAAATAAATCTTCCTTTTTAATAAATTATGAATACAAAGGGAAAAGCTTGACTCATAAATTAATAATAAAAATTCGACTTTCAATACACATTTGTTGTTTTCTATATTAATTTAGTTGAATAACTACCTCTATCACCATTAGAAATTCAAAGCATTTATTAGATCGTAATGATATTTTTAAATGCATGTATTAAAAAGCTATTTGAAATCAAATTTAAGCTGAATCTGTCTAATTAAAGAATGCAATTTTTAATATTCTTTCCTTTTTATTAAATATTCAAAACAAACAAATATAATCTTACTCTACGTCAGAAATTTTATTTTCCTACCACAAATAAAAATTCAAGATACAATCTTATTGTTTTCCATTATACAATGCATAATTCTATATCCAAAATAAGAGCCGACTTTGTAGGATTATTTATTAAGATTATGGCTGATAAATGATAGTTATGACGTTTTTTCTCAGAATAATTAATTTAAAGTACAGGAGAGACTTGAAGAACTCTTACAAAACATAAAAGAAAATTATTTTTAAATAAATATATTTGAAGGAATTTTAATTTTTAAAATATGAATAGAAGAAATTAAGTGTTCAAATTTTCCTTATTCATGATGGATATATTATCCAATAATTTTTTTGATTTGTTTAATGACACATTTAAAATGTTGAATTTCTAAATTAATGAAATCTTAAAAACCAGATTTTTTAAATTAATCAATAATCAAGTAATTTTTTCTTTAAATATTTTCTTTAATTATTCACGTGCATTCTATCATTTCTTCAAATCCAATATCAAAGGGAATTTTTGATTGTTTTTTTAACATAAATTTTAGTCGTAAACTAAATTAAAAATATTTTTTCATATATCTATTTTTTTTTCATTTCGAAACTCAAAAATTGCTTACTAGCACTATTTTAAATATAATTTGAGCATGCTGTGGTTTTTCCTTTCTCTATCTTTGTCTTTCTTAAAGTTTATAGGATGTCTGTAGTTTTCTGTTTAATTTCAGATTGTAATTTTAATAACAAAATTCCTATTAAAGTTATTTGATTAACATACAGTTAATTAAAATCTTGAATATCCGTTTTTGCCATTTATTTTACGTATACACTTATCATGTATCTATCGTAATATTTAAATATGAAAAATTATAAATATTATTATTGATGTAAACTAAATCATTAAACTCGTACGTGATGAAAAATTCATAAAATTTTAGACAATTATGAGATATTTTAGATTAATTACTCAAATGGAAGTAATTTAAATAATGTTTTGTTAATACGAAAATTTTAATTCACTACAGAAATAATATAGAGTAATAATGTAATAGTGTGTGCATTCAAGGTGTTTATTTTTCAATTAAAAAAAGGAATCTTTTCTTTTGAATGAATGTTTTCTTTTATTCTTGTTAATATTTTGCAAATTGAGCTCGCATTTTACCTATAATCGAATGCAGTTATCAGCTAAGTGTTCCTTCTTTAATTCAGAAGTTTGCTAAACCAAACTTTATTTAGACAATTCTACCCTATTCATATGTATCGAAAAATTTCGCATAATAAACCAAAATTTTATTTCAATCACATGCTGAAAGAGCTTTTATAAGCGGACAAATACAATGTGCCCTTCTGTATTGGTCTTATTTTAACATTATTGAAACAATTTGCCAACAAGATTAGAATCTAGCAATAAAAGGTTGTTAATATATTCAGAAATTAATATTAAACAACATTTCAGTTTCTATCGAAATCTGTTCCACTGGAATTCAAAAAGGAATCCATTTGATGCATGTAAAATTAAACTTACTCGCGCTGTTTATCATAAAATTGAACCCTTATACTACCTGCCACAGAGGTTGTTAAATTGTTTGCTGATAGTTGTTGTAGGGATAATTAATAGTTTGCCATCTGTTGCGTCATAACCTTACGCTTTAGTTGTCTAAAACTGCAATGGGCAGGAGAATAGAGGTGCTGGAGGGATAGATAATAATTAAGTGAATTTAATGCATTTCAAGGTTCAGTCTTATGCATCATGGTTTACTAACATACGATAACTCTTAAAATTATTTTTATTTTCACTCATTGGCTCTTGTTCAGACTTTGTCATATGGAATATTTAAATTTTTCACAACCTTTTGTTTTATGCCATGATCATTACCATCAACATTCAGCAAATGTATGAGCATGAATTGAAAAACACTTCAGAAAAAGTGCTAAATATGTCTATGCAATGCAATAAGGACATCAACCGATATAATATAACTTTAATTTCAATTTAAACCTGATAATAATAAATTCTCAAAAGGGTTCGAATTATTCTGATTTACAACTCTTTGGATACAGTTTTTTATTTTTATCAAAGTTACTGTGACGAATAACATGATTCTGAGTATGAATATTAATATCTTAACAGCACAAAATTCTTATATAGTTATGCTGAAGCAGAAATAAATGTGCTATTGCTTAATTTCGGAAGTTTAAATAAAACTTCTTATCTCTTCATATCTCTATTTAAATATCTCTTTGTTTGCCCTTTCACACAAATCCATTCTGATTGATTATTGCTCTATATGCAGTCAGTTATGTGACTAAAGGAAATTTCTTTAATTTTGCACATAATTTTTTTAATATTTAGTTTGCATTACTGAATCTGTTATGTGTATTTTTCCTTGTTTGCTTAAGTGTGTAAGTTATATCGAACTCTTCATTAAAAGCATTTTAATTATATTGTTTAAAATGTGGTTGCCTTTTTTCACAGAATGAAAGCGAAATCATTTTTTATAAACCACATTTTTTATAAGTAGGGTGACTTTTCTTGTTTATAAAAGTTTTGGGATCATAACACAAACTTTGATCTCATATAAATTTATTTCTAAAAACTGAAAAAATTTCTACTATTGCTTATAGTTTTATTTATTATGTTTTTGTAAATCTTGCGACAATCTTTGTAAATCTTACTTTAGTACTTTTAAAATTTTGAAAGAATTAATTCCAAAAATAATTAAATCTTCTCCATAATTCAATTATTACATTTTTTTTATTAAAAAATGTTGTTGCCAAATGGTTTGTGGAATCAACTGCCGATCAAGTGACTTGGTTCTCCCAAGGCATTTTAAGTGCTGACTCATTACAATGCAATTCCGTTTCCACTAGTAAAAGTATATCTTATTTGTCGAAAGTAAAACTGTTTATTTTGTTTCATGAAAATTTTTTAAAAAGCTTAGAGACATCAGAAATGAGATAGTGAACTTAGAAGATACAAAGCAATGTCTTGTTATAAAAAATAAGCAATGTCTTGTAAAGACGCAAAAAGCTTTCTAGGTAAGATACTAGTAAATACAGAACTAACTAATAATTAAAACGGATAAAATATAAACTAATAACTACATAGAAATGAAAATCACATTTAATTTCTTTTAACCTTCCAAAATTTTAGAATCTATATCATTGTTTTAATTATAATTTTTAAAATTTAATATTGGATTAATAAAAAAATTTATTATAAATATTTTTATCTTATTTTTTATATAAGCATTAGGCAAAAACGTTAAACGGATTTTCCATTTAATACATTCAAATAATAGTTAACATCTAATTTCTCCGCTTCGAGTACTGAAATCAACTCTGACCAAAACTAGGAAAATCCGTATTAATAATCCAATATTAAAACTTGTACTTTTTTACGTGCACTCTGTCGCTGTTATATAATTAAGAGTAGATTTAAAAAATAATATATAGATAGACAAATGAAATCTAAAACTTTATATTGCAATAATACTTCGAGTTAGAGATTCGAAATCCCTCTTAATTTTTTAAGTGGTTTCGATACGATGCTTTAAATCACTTTTAATACCTTAAATCTGTTTGAACAATGCTTTTCATCCATCGCTTTGAAAATTAATTGCGAAGCACTGAATATGGATTCCATTTTATTTTTATATTGTGTATATTTTTACTCATTTATGCACTTCTACGTGTATGTTTACAATGCAGTATCCCTAAAACGCTTTTTCTTTTACTTCTTATTTGTTTTACAATATTTCCTAAAAGAAAGCGATGATGCAAAAACCTTTGGAATGAAAGCAACGTTGAAGTAAGAAACCTGAAACGGAAGTAATTAATGTTAATGGCAGCAAATTGCTTACGAGCAAACAATTAAGTTAATGGGGAAAAGGCAAGTTGAACTAAATCTCGCTGAAGGCTTAGTTCAAAGTCAGCTGCACCTTTATTAGAAATTTTTATGAATTTATTTGCAATAAAAGTTAGGAAAATTAATAAAAAAAGCAATCGAAGTGTGCTGTACCTTTTTTTTTTTTTACTAAAAAGATGAAATTACAAATGATTTTCGAAATCCATGTGATATAAAAATAAGTATTAGCGAGTTTCGTTTAGTTATAAAAAGTAGAAAGATTTAAATTAATTGCTTTTCATAAATAAAAATTATTGCATAATAAAATTAATGAAATAGGAAAGAGAAATCTTTAAGAATTTTCAAAAATAGGATGAAAATTTTTGTCTTAAATTTTATCTCAATTCTCGTCTAAACTTTGTTCAGTATTTGAATAATTAAATATTGTATTTTCCTTCATGTGAAATTATCTAAGAAGTTATTCAATTTTTTACAAAACGTTTATTAAAAACACCATGTGATAAATATTTTTGCCATCTGTTTAAAAGTTATTATTATTGCTTATGAAGCATAAAGCAGAAATGAAGAAACATTGCATCATAAACAGACGATAATTTTAATGACGACAAAAAAATTTTATTTAAACATTCGTTTTTTATAAAGCATTTTCCCTATATTTTGATTTAATAATAGTTTTTTCCTCGAAACAAATGTTAAAAAAAAACATATTTTAAACAATATTGCTCTAGACCTTGAAATATAATGATTGGAAAAATATTGTAGATAATATGATGCATAGTAACATTAATTCGAAAAAATTGCTACATGTTTAAATCTAATCATTTATAGACCATCATTTATTACTGAATAAAAATATATAATAATAATTTATATTTATTGTATAAAAATATATCTATATCTATATCTATACTTATAATAAAGCTCAATGTGTGTGTGTGTGTGTGTGTGTGTGTGTGTGTGTGTGTGTGTGTGTGTGTGTGTGTGTGTGTTGGCGCTCTACAGGCCAGACCATTCAACCGACAGCTACCAAATTTGGCACGTGTATACCTTGGAGGCCGGGAATGTGCACCTGGGGGTTATTTTTTCAAATTTTTAATTAGAATTTTATTTATTTAAAAATTAAGCGAAATTTTGACGTGTTTCTGCTATAACTGCCGAAAATATTACAGCACAAAAAAGATTTTTACATGAAGTTAAAGATAAAAAATTTATCTTTTAAATGATACTACTGTTTTAATCTTAAAATTAAATTTCTATTTTTAATGAATTTTTAAATAAATATTTTAACTATGTTTTTCAATAATTTTTTTCGTCAAAAATAAAAATGAGGATTAAGCACGTTTCGCATTCAGGAGAAAAAAATAGCTTTTTTCAAAGTGTTGCCATCACATTGATTAAAGCTCTAACTGAAAATAAATTAAATCTTTTTGGAAATGAAATCTGCAAAAATATAATTTTCGTCACGTGTCTTTAGGAAATGAAACAAATATGAAATATTATTTTTTCTAAAAAATAAATTCAAGAAAAATTCTTTTATGATCTTTTACACTCTATATATTATTAATCCAATAAATAAGTTTTATTTTAAGGCAAATTTTGTTTAATATGAACAAGATATCCATTCAAATCATGGCCACACAGCTAATTTGTAAACCTTTAGTAAGATAAAGATCTGTTGCGACATAAATCGTAAATATTTTATTTAAAAGTAGCAAACGATTATTTTAATAATTATAAATTTTATTTTGTAAATAGTTGTGAAATTCAGATTGGCAACAGTGATATTTTTGGAACTTTTAATTTGTTGTTTAAAAACGATGCTAGAATTTTGAATGAAAATAAGTTGATGTAAATTTGATAATATTATCTATAATGTAATAAGATTTAGTTTCATAATAAGTTTGTCTGCATTCTATTTTTGTTGACGCATGAACACAACAGATTTACTAAAATGGTTTAAATAGAAAAATGATTATATTTTATGTAACTTAATTCAATAAATGCTCTAATAAATAACGAATTTTTGATTTTACATAAAGCTTCTGCTGTCGAAATCACGAATAACAAAATGCTCTTGAAACACTAATATTTTAAATAAAAAGAGTTAATTTCCATTCAACTAAATCAATCACTTAAACTGACTGATTTATGAAAATTTGAATATCACTATTCAATAAAAAAAAGGATAATTTTAGATTTTCCATCGATCGTTTCAAAAAAAATACGCCAATCAGCGCGCAGGTTTCTAAGAATAATTGGCCTAAGATTATGAAAATGTTGAGTTTTTCTAGATTTTTAACATTCGAAACTTCATAAATAAGTCTTAGTTGATCGTGGAAAATAGAAACATTCATTCATTTATTTAAAATTTGGTGTGTCCAGAATATTTCTCAGAATATGATACCTTACTGCATTAAATTTAGATTTCATAATTTTTGAAATATATTTATAGGCTGGAACAAAATATTATTATTGATTTCATTTCAATCCTTTTGAAAGCAAAACTAAAAACTGAATTTTATGCTAAATCTGAGAAATTTTTGTTGAATTATTCTTTGAGATATTACATAAATTATCAAAAATATTTTGTAGTTCACATAAGACTTAAATACCGAGATATTCTGTTTGCAATACTCATATTCAATAATAATAATAATAAATAAATAGCAATAAAGATGATAAATAAAATAAAACGCTTGGTTTTATTAAAAAATATCTTTATATTAATTGCAATTTCATCATTTTCACTTTAAATTAAAGTTGACGTTTTACCGGAAATGACAACAAATTTGCAAAATATATATAGTAAATTGAACGAAATGATCTAAACAACAGTATAAGTTTGGTATGACTATCAAAATTTGAAGATTAAAATTGTTTTGTTTGAGAATCTATTAAGAGACCAGTTACTTAAAATATTTAATTGAAAATTGTAGCGAGCGGTAATATTGGCGAACCGGCTGGTCGCCAAAGGCGGCTAGTAATAAATAAAAAAAGAGTATAAATCTGCTTCTTTTTCTTTCAAATAATGAGTTTGAAAAATGATAAAAAACTGAAATCATATATTGAATACAGTTTTAAATTTCCTAAATAATTATTTGCCTTTTGCCAACATTATCTTAAAATTTATAGGCATAGGGACATCCTAAAGATCTGCTAAATATTTTGCTCTTAACTTACCATTAAAGCAAATAGTTTGAAAAAGAATTCTGGCCATTACTTTCTACTTATGGATTAAACTTTCATTTTTACATCATGAAATCTAACATGCTCGTTGGTATCATTAAATTCCTTTGGAAATGTCCAAAAAATTACTATTTATGCACTGATTGTTTGTCGTTTTGATATCTTGATTTTGTATCTTGATATCTATTAATAATGATATAAAACGTATTATCAAAATAAACGATTGCTACAGGATCAACGTTTCTCTTTTCAATAATGTCAGTCAAGATAATTTCTTATGAATTTCACATTTTTTAAATTTTCAATTGTTGCTACGATAATGCATAAATAATTTAATTTCTTTTTACTGTACGGAAGGACAACATTCAAGTAAACGAATATAAAGAATGAAAATGTATGTAACATTGTCATTTAACAAACGGAAATAAGAATGCCCGTATTAATGAATCTTTGAAAATAGTTTTTGTTTTATTTTCAAAGTCCAAAAGAGGAAGAGTCAAAAATATTTATGGTAAAAACTTTTTTCTATCAAACGTTATGTTTCAAAATAGAAAGTAGATCAAGAATTTCGCTACAATAACCGCGACATATCAAATTTCCTGCATTTAGATCATTGCGGTTTTTTAATTGTTATATTTACTCACATGCGAACATAACTTTTTTTTACATTTAGAATAGTCTAATACGTTGAAATTCTTCCACTTCAAAACTTTTTTTATTGAATTTAATAAAGAAACCGTTGTTTATGAGGTTAAGTTTTGTAATAGTCATGTTTTGGCCAAATTGCTCTCTTACATTAAAAGGTAGCCGTTATTTACCGAAAGGACTTAGCCTATTTAGTAATTACCAAAACAACTGTTTCTATTTGTACTTTAAGAAGAAAGGTTTTGAAATTTTAAATGTTCTAGAAAAAAAATTTGTTCTGTTTTTGAGAAAGTTGGGGCAAGTTATTCTTCCAACATTTAGTTACTTTTAATCAGTGACAAGATAATTACGACTTATTGTGAAGTCCTCAGATCCTTCTTAAGTCCTTAATCACTACATCTTGTTTAACAAGCCATCCGCCTACGCTGGGCTAATTATAAGTCATTTAGATCTTTAAATGTGTCGCTAACTTTTAATGAATCTTTGTTTTAGATCTTGTCACCAAAGTTTAGAAATAAATTGCTACCAAGTTGCCGGCAATTAAAAGCAAATTAAATGAAAGCTTGGTATTGATTGATATATAACATCGCAATTTAATGGCAGCCGGTGATTAGAATCGACTGAATAGGAAGCTATTTACACAAGTAATTCAGCTTTCATAATCAAATTTAGGTAAATTCTATATTTAGGAGAATTGAAGTGGCTGAATATTATTTACAGAAAAATAAATGAACAGAATTCGAAATAAAAAGGCGTTTCTTAACACTTTGTGGACAAGAATGCAAAGAATTTTCATTTTCATTGAGATAAGAAACAGCCGGAATGCTATTACTTTCATATTTATAAGCCATATTATCTTTATTCGATTCTTAATGGTCTTAACTTTTAAGCTTATTAAGCTCTTTTAAGTAATACCCAACTGTCTCATTGAGTATTATTTTTTATACTGCCTTTACTATAAAAGACAATGTTTCCATATTTGTTATTTAGCTTCTCTGTGATAAGATACATCTTAAAGATATCTTAATCCACATTCATCCTCCTCTAATACCTTCGCATTCAATAAGAAGATTGTGATTGTCTTAAAAAAAAGAGTCACGACTATCAGATAGTTTGATAGTCATTTGAGATCTGATTGTCTGAAACAGCTTTTTTTTCTTCTGACCGTGAACGTATTAACTTTAAAATATAGTGGTCACATATTTGTCATCTAATCATCTTATTATAAATCATATCTTGAGATCATCTTAATCTACATGCATCCTCTTTTAATAACTTCGAATTCAATAAGAAAACTGTGGTTGCCTCGGAAAATCCATGATCACCGGTAGACGTCCGTGAACGTGTTAGTTATAAAAGTCAATGTTTTGAAATTTGTTTTTCAGTTGTTTAAACTTAAATCATATCTTCAAATCATCCTCTACGTATATTATAAAAAGACCATGGTTACCTGAAAAAATTCACGGCATTCTAGAGCTGATTCTATAAAAAATCTTGTCTATGAACATATTAACTATGAAATCCAATATCTACATATTTCTTAATTAATCACTTTGTTACAAACTATATCCCTAGGTCATTCTAATCTAAATAATTTTTTCCCAATAGCTTCGAATTAAGTAAGAAAAACTCCTTGGTTGTCTGGAATAAAGAGTTACGACCCCCCGAATATATTGTTAGTCGTTCGAGACTGATTCTGTCACAAATTTCGCCATATGCACTGGTTTAATTCCTTGGAAATGCATAGTTATGAAACTCTTTCTACTTGAGTGCCGGAAAAGTTTGAAGAAAGGATTTCGATTCAGGGATCAGCTTAGTTATCTGAGCGTGGTTCGAAATTACAAAACTCACCTACAAATAGTTTTGATGTAACTTCAAAAGAGGATACTGATCAGATTGAATTAAATTTCTTTTGTGATGCCACCAAATTAGATATTTCACAGAAAAAATAACTTAGGAACAATACATTTGAAATTAGAAAAGATTCGGATAAAAATATCTTAAATTGCCCGATTTCTGGTTCTATTACGAAAGGTGAAAGACAAAGTAAGTATAATTTCAATGAAAAACGGATTGATAATTGTAGCTTTAGTGGTATGATGCTTCATATTACAAAAAATAAAGTTTACGCTGATTTCAAACTGAGCAATACCTATTAACCATATATCTATTTAAGATCAGATTTGTATACAGATTTATTAATTTTCTAAACTTATCTACAATTCTGTTTGAAAAAATTCCAAGTTTAAAGTTTATATCTCAAACGCATAGTAACATTTTCATAGAAAACAAATCACAAAAAAGTTTAGAAATTAAATAAAGGTAACGAATAATAAAATAAATATCAATAAATAGTTGAAATGAATATTAATGTACCTCTTCAGTTTGTTTCTAATAAGCGAAATAGTCCTTGTGGCAACTCTATAACTGATTTGTTTAACAATGTTTGTTTTGAATTGTACTCCTGCTGTTTTGGCAATTTAGCACAGTTGGCACCTTTGGCGATGCGTAGAGGCATATAAAAGTAGATTTAAACCAAATATATTAATAAATTTAAACAAAAAAATTATTTCAGAATAAATTGAAATTAAAATATACTACAATTTGGAGATTCTAATTAAAATTACTCAAAAAAAAATCTTTATTTTTCCGGTAATGCATACATAATGCTTAATACAATTGCAAAGAATTTTTAAATAAAATCCACTCACACTATTAATTGGTTAAAGTTAAAAAAAGGAAAGACAGAATACATTGGAATGCTGGGTAAACATGTTTTTTTCCCTTGTTTTGCAGTTTCCAAACAACAATGTTGTTGTCTTAAATTGTAATCGTCACGTTGTAAAAAAAAATAATAATACAATAAAAGAAAGAAAGAAAGCAATTAACAACGTGAACAAATCCTTATTGAAAAACCTTTCACGTGCTGAAAAATAGCAATTTAGAAATAAATGGAAACACTGTGCATTCATTCGTCCTATAGAATTAAATAATGAAAAAAACCATTGTCGTAAAATACAATGGCAATCAAAACCTAAATAAATGAAGTAAACAACAGAGAAATTGGTGCTTAGTAAATCATTTTAGACAAAATGAGGCACATTCACACCCATTCACATTCAGACAAAATGAGATTCCACCTCCTTATAGATATTTAAAAGAAAATGCAGTCTAGAATGTACAGAGGAATGTTTTGGTGGTGTAGACGTTAATAAAGGGAACTACTGCTGCTTGCGGCATTTGAGATTTTCAATAAAAATTTAAAAAAATAATAAATACAAGAACAGACAATTACTGGACAAATAATTAAGAGAAAGATTTAAATAAAATGCGTAATAGCAAAAAAGCCTTAATCCTCTCTCTCTCTCTCTTTTTTGCGTAAGATGCAAGAAATTAGGATTTGAACGGTAAAAAATGGAAAAATCTCTTGCTTATTTTCTGATCTATAGTTCTTGAACAACAATACTGATTATTTTTCTCATTTGTAATTAAAACAGCAACACAACAAAATTAATCAGGAAGTGAAGCAGTTTCTATACAGTAAATTGCACCTCAACTATATCTCTTATATTATATGCAATAAAAAGCTTTTTTTAAAGAAAAGTTTATGGGAAACTCCATTTTTAGTTAGATGCTTTCACTCGTAATGTTTATTAGCAACACTAGAACAAATATAGTAATATAGTTTATACACACGCTTTCCTACATTCTCTTTGCTGCATAACCATTCGCAATTAACCTTGAAGGTTCACAGTAAAAATTAAATGACCGTCTGCCGCCGCAGCAATGGCAGGAGTTAAGGTTTAGTACTAAGAACTATCACCAGTCACCGCACAGCCCATCCCATAGGAGGTACGCTCTTTGATTGGCAGGGAATATTTATAACCATGCCATTTTTGTACCCACCATAGTGCCTAGAGCCTACTACCATTCTGGAAGCTTTTCATCCCTATGTATGAAATGCCACTCCCTCCCGGAGGGGCTCTTGCTGAATAAAGTTCATCCATATATTGTATTTGTCCATTATTTTATCTTGTGTTTTTATTTTTTCTTATACGAAATATATATAAAGTATTGCAATCGTCAAAAAATTCGAAATCGAGATTTCGACGAATCTCCACCTTTCAGACCTTTATTGGTCCGAAAAACATTTTTAGCATCGTGTTTGTCTGTGAATAAAATCTGGATGAATAAAATTTAATGTATAATCTTTAAACTAAATTTTTAGATATTTCTCAAATTTCGAACGAAGTTCAGCTGTTTGATTATTCGAGTACAAGCGAATTCGATAATAACAATATGTAATGATACAAATGAATAAAAATTATTACACAGGTTTAGAATCTAAAATGAAGATTCGTATCAAATTTTGAATCAAATCGGTCAAAAAAAATTGACTGTTTATCAAGCATATAAATCTAGTAACTCAAATATGCAATAATTTAAATATATGAAATCTGATATGTGAAATTATGATTATAATTGTAGTTCTATATAAAATTTTTATTTTAATATATCGGGAAAAAAGCATTTAAATATATATTTGATTTTCAGGAACTTCTGCATTAACCGCACGCCAGGGATTTATCGCTAAAGATCCCGTGATATATTCAATAAAAAGCTGAACAACCTGACCTAACTAAATTTCATTTAATTAAGACAGGGTCAAATTATTTCTGCTATTTTATAACAGAATAGGAGATAAGGACAGAAAACCAACATTTTCTATACATCGGTTTCGAAATAATTAAATATAATCGCTGCCTTTTAAATTTCTCGCATACTAAATATAGAGAAAGTATTTTTCTCGACAAGAAATTCAAACTCTAGGTTTTTGCAAATCTTTACGTTTCAGACCTCTCTGAATTCGAAAAGGACATTTAAAAAAATGTCTATCTGTCTGTCTGTGACAGAGATAAACAAAACGTTTTGAGCTAGAAGGGAGAAATTTGGGGTACTTTTCCGCTGGCCGGGCGCAAATGTCGCCAATTGTGAACCAAACGCGAATTTGGCATAAGAAATTTGGCGGAATTCTACATTATTTGGCGATTTTTTGCTTGGCGGAAAAGGAGGCGGAAAAGTATCAAATTTGGTGTATGGTCTTTACACTACTTTTGCAGATTCCTATCAAATTTTCAGAGGAAGTCTCTCTGTTCGCTTGTTCGAATATAAATTAGCACAATAACTATAAAACAAAATGAGCTGGATGGATGAAAGTCCGTATTCATATTTAACATCTGTAACGTAGACACCAGTCAAATTTTAAACCAAATCCAATGAGGAGTTGATCACCTGTCGGTCTGCTCTTTCCAAAACATGTAATAGCAATAACTCGAAAGCGCACTGACTTAAGTATGTCAAATTTCGCACGCTATTTTGTGACTACAAGTGTAGTTCTGTGTCAGATGTCAAATTTAAAAACAATGCTTCTAAAACACGAATTCGATTTTCGTGCACTATTACCCACATGCCAGGGATTAATTTCCAAACAAAAAACTCGCCAAGGATCACACAAATAAGAGTGCTAAATTCACTCCAAAGTTTAATATTTCATAACTATTGTATGTCGATCCCATGCAAAGTATTTTCTGGGATAGCATCTTTATTAAAAAGTATGCAAGAAATTTTCGGGGAGATTGCTCCCATTGGTTTTGTTTTTGCTGAGTGCTTGGTTCAATCTAAACATATTCTATGCGCATTTATTGTAAAACAATATGTCATATACTTAGAGAAATTTATTTTTTCCCTCTGCAGCCTTTAGGTCTCTATCTGCCCTAATCAGTAGAAACTGCTAGACACCTATCCAGTCGCCGGTCCTCTGTCTGAATGGGACTGGGGTGCGAGAACGAGGGACTTTTAAGAATGAGGTTGGCGAGCCAGAGGCGATCGATAAGTGCCGCACTCGTCTCAGCAGACAGCGATGGCGCATCCGGTCAGCAACGATTCACAAACTCCCACAATGGGGTAGCAATCAGCACGGTAAACAAATCATTATACATAACATCGATATCGATGAGGAAAAAAAGATACCTCAAATTCTTCGGAAGATTCAAGTTTATTTGTGACTGAAAGATATCATTAGCAGATTATTGGTGGATTTTCAGATTAAGAATTAAATTTTTGTTGTTGCTTTGAAAATTTACATTTATTGAAGGAGGCATTGATTAGTCTTTTTATGTTCCTTATTGGTTCAAATACCCTTCCGTGAGATTTGTTTTTGTACACGATCTAGTACTGATGCCATTCTTTGCAAGGATTGGTTAATTCCTTTATATAAAAAAATGCCTAGCAGAAGACAGGCTGTTTCTCTATGCCAACTTCACAAGTTCGTCGCACATGAGAACTTTTTTTGTTGTTATTTGCGTTTGTTGTACGTTTCCATGGTAAACTTTATTGCTAAGGATTTGTTCTATCTATGCATTATTATTCAACATAATCAACTCTGAGGATTCATTGCAGGGTGGAATGCCTTTTTTGTTAAAAATTATTCTTTTTGTTGCGAGAATTGATTGGTTTTAACGGTCACCTTACTGATGATACAGTTATCGTACCAGAAGGGGTTTTGCGTGCAAGCTTAAATAAGCGGCATGCAGCGAAAATGTTAAAATTTCAGTATCCTTGATTAGAAATTATAAGTTACCTTAATTATTCTGCGGTAACTTTGTACCGCTATCCTTTTCTACCTTAAAATGTGTGAAAACAAAATTCATGCAATAGTGAATGTAAAGGAAAATGCAGTAGACCTGTTCTAATAATTTCAAAAGGAGGGGAGAGCTAATGATTCTATCTACTGATTCTATTTCTATGTTGAAAATATTTATTTGTTTTAGACAAAAGTTCTTAGGTTTCTATTCTAAGTAATTTCTTCGACTCTGAGAGAGCTGCTTAAAAAAATATTCATTTTGGGGGGGGCGGGGGAGAATATAAAATAATAGAAACGAATAATAACTGGGGCACTAAATATGCAAATGATAGATTTAATTTTAAAATTACTATTTTAGTTTTTTTTTTCTATAATTATACATACAACAAAATTGCCATCATATAAACTTAGTTGGTGAAGTCATCGAAGTTCAGTTTCACATCAAGCAATAATGATCTGATAATCAATTTTTGACCAAAAAAATTGTAATTTTCTTTTTTTTAATAAGCGAGATAAATACTGTAAACCTTTGTTGCCAATTTTTGCAATTTGTGAGCATTTGGAGAGACTCTTCAAATTTGTAATTTTACAGTCAGAATCACCCAGAAAAATCCAACTATTTTAACCAACTCAAAAACAATTCAATTAGCAATACTAGATTTATTTTTTATAACACTTATTTCTGATAATTAAGATGGCAATTTTATGTACTACTTCTTGTACAGGGAAAAAAATCCTGTTTTACAAGCTTGTGAAATCAAATGTGAAAAAGGGCCTGTAAGAAATTGTCTGCCCAAAACTTTCTTGCGTGCGTTTTAATAAAGGTGTTAACCTCCTCATTCCGCATAAAAGTTTGAACTTTGGGTAATACCGCAAAGCCTTATGTGGTATTGGCGAACAATAGTTATGAAAAGACTGATATGGAATTATTGATTGATTGGTGTTAATTTTGTATTTTTACATAATCTATTATCACGTTTTGTATTATGCGTAATCCTTAGTGGTTTTTCTTTTGCGATTAATCCCTAGCATGTGATTTGATTTAAATATCCGAAAACCGAATTTGTCTTTTATAAACATATTTAAACGATTGATGCCACATTTTTTTTCACAGAGCTACAGTTATAATCACAAAATCATATAACAAAATTGATATATTTAAGAAATTGCATATTTGAGTGTACACTTTCACATGCTTGTGAAAGCACAGAATGACAGTGTCAACCCATTGACTGAATTTGAAACAAACAATTTTCACATTTATACATTTTACAACATAATTTACGAATACAATTTACACATTTTACAACATCTTTTATAAACAGAATTTACACATTAAATATTAAATTTGTGTAGCACATTTGATCCATCTATTTGTTTTGTAAATATTTCGTTAACTCTTATTTGGACAGCCGGACTTTCCTCAGAATGGACTTCGCTCGAAATTTGTTGGAAATCTACAAATCTGGTGTAATAACCATATATCAAATTTCATTCCTCTCGCTCAAAGCATTTTTGTGTAACTTTGTCACAAACAGACGAACGGATGGATAAATAGAGAGACAGATATAATGCCAAAATAGTATTTTTCAATCACATGAATGTCGGAAACGAGGAAATCCGTTAAAACCTTGAATTCGAATTTTTTGAAGATTATTATATTTTCTCTATACTTGGTATGCGAGTAAGCAAAAAAAGAAAAAGAAAACCATGGAAAGTTTAGTCACCAAAGTAGTCTTTATTTTGTGGTGTGTGTGTGTGTGT
>JAPMOR010052024.1:0-27665 GCA_026543865.1 Argiope aurantia | reverse complement strand
GACGCCATGTTGAATTTGGATGGGAGAATTAATCGGGGATTTTACCGATGAATAAAATATTAGATAAATAATAAAATATCACTGACATTAATGGAATCTGGAATATTGAATGCTAAAAGAAATATACTGCAGTTGTTAAATAATTCAATTTCAGATTTTAATAAAACTAAACAAATGCCTTAAACTTTAAAAAATGAAGTGTTATTTATTTATTCGTTTTTATATAATTTAAATAATTCTATGAACTAGAGAAAAAGCATTTTGGTGCGATATATATGAAACTTTAATAAAACTTTCTTTCCGTTAGTTAGTAATTTATAATGTAAGTCTCATATTGGGTATTTTTGTTGTTATTTTCAATTTTACTTATTCTATTCGGAAAATTCTAATTTAACCTTATAGATAAAAAAAAACCTAAAAATAAATATTCAATAATACAAACAATTAGCATAAATACACTGGTATGGCAATATTAAGATTACAGTCTAATTTAAATATCTACAAAAATCACAATTCTAGTTTATTATTAATTACGTGATATATTTCAGAAAATCTAAATATCGCTATTTGCTTTTATTTTGTATTTTTCACATGATTTCAATTATAAATACATATACGTATAATACTAGATAATAATAGATATGCGTACATAAGATGATATGCGTATATAAGATATCTACTTCATCGTTAAAACATGAGCTTATAGATCCATGTGTAAAGATGCTTTAAGTGACGTAAAGAATTATATTTTTGCCATTTATATAAATGACTGCATTTCAATAAAAATTACGAAGTCTGAATTTTTATATAGTTTTCCGACCTTATTAATAATATTTGGTAAAATATTCTTGACACACTAACATTTGAAGTAAAAAAAGTTCTAAGACTAATCGACTTACGAAGCTTTTAAATTTCTTTATTTTAAATAATTTAATGGCAGAATGTCAAGGTCAATTTAATGTCAATCTGTCAAGTAATGCTGAAACATTCCCCGATGAAATTGTTTAAAATCTTTCCCTGCTAAGTAACGATGAAATTGTTTAAAATCGTCCAAGATAGGCATATACAGTGCTTCAGTGCTCAATCAGCTTGAGTCGCAGAAGTCCTATTATGTTTAAAATGCTAATGCATCAAAAATAATTTACTACATGTGATTAAAAATTCAGAGAAGTTGCATAAAAATTTAGATTTTTTTAATTCCTTAGCAATGTATTTATTCATTGGAGCAAGGAATATTTTACGTCGTAAAACATTTTTCCAATTGCATATGAATATCTCTAACAATTTAGAAATCAGCTATGGGCCACGATTTGAGTAGATATTGTATATCTATATAAAATAATTAACATCCAATGAGCAAAATAATTAAACCTAAATAAAAAGCGAAACAATTTCGGAGCCAGTTAGAGAATTCCGAAAATTACTGTCTTATATTTATTTTGATATTCGATTTGTAAATGGAAACAGTATTTTAAAAACAAGTAATAAAACTCAAATTAAAATTGCAAAAAAAATTAAAATTTTGAGAGCAAAACTCTTCTCTAGAATTTTTCTCTATTTTTTCTTAATTCCTTTAATTTTGACAATAATTCTCTATATTGTTTAATCTTTTTGTAAGATGCAAATAGATCTAAACATATAGTGAGCAAATTTTTAAAAAAATACTCTAATACTAAATGCTTCTCTAAAATAAAAAACACGATCTGAAAGAAAAATGAATTCAACTGTAAGTTGAAGCAAAGAAGCCACGTAATAGCTTGTCTTGTATTTGTTTTAATCCATTGCCAGATTTTATTGATGCTTTTCCTTAATTGTTTAACAGATTAAGTTTTACTATCAGTTAATTTTTTTCGCTGTAAGCATCTGGATAATAGATTCAAAATTAAAAGTGATTAATTGTTGGTGCTGCTGCGTTCGCTGAAGCGACCAGCAACAAATTACTTAATCATGTTTTAATTAATATTAATAACATAGGAATAATTTAATCTCCATTTTACAGCTTCATTATAATGGACTAGTATTTTAAAAATAACAAGATATTTCCCAAATTGTCATAAAGCAAACCATAAATCTTATTTTTATTATGAAGAATGGATTTCAATTATTAAATTTATTTTGTATATTGAAATGCGACTCATATTGGGTAGTTTTAATGTTATTTTCTATTTTATTTATTCAATTTGTAAACCAGCCTAATTTAGTCCTATAGATGAAAAATATTTTTAAAAAATCGATAATATAAATATTTAACATATATACACTGGTATGGTAATATTATGATTACAGTCTAATTTAAATATCTGAAAAAATTACAATTATAATTTATTATTAATTATGGGATATATTTCCGTAAAACTAAATATAGCTAAATTCTTTTATTCTATATTTGTAGAGAATAGAGATTTGTGAATTATTCATCTGTAAATAAAATAATAATTCTAATCAACTTGTTTATTTTTTTTCCTTACACACCCTGAAAAATAGTTTGTTTCCAAAATTTAACTATACTCTTGGCTAAAAAGATCCTTTTGAAACCTGTACACTATAGAGCTTTCTGTATTTTGTAAGAATTTTAGCATGTTGCACAATATTTAAACTCAAAAAATGATGTAAAGGTTTCTCACATATTGTTGCACATTCAGTATAGTTTGCATATAGAAAATATTTTACATTCCAACGTAATTATACAAGCGAACTCAAACATTTGTTCAACATATGAATTTTATTAGAAATGAAAAATTTCTGTTGTAAATAGAACTAATCTGTTATATGAACTGAAATAGAAGAAAGTGATAGTAAATTTAGCGTTTAAGAATTTAATAAAGCTATTTAAATTTTAAATCATAAAAATAAGTTAATTTGATAGGAAAAGTGTTAAAGAATAAACATGTTCAATTTCTAATATTTCAAAAATTTATCTTGTTTTCCGGAAAAATCCAAAGAAAATAAAAATTAACTTCAAGTTTCTCAAAAATCTACAATGATATAAATAAAATAAACGATAATTGTATAATTTAATTTTAAAAACTGTACTCAGTTTGAAGAGAAATGTATTCTTTAATTGTAATTAACTTCTTATCAATAATTACATTTTTTTTTACTTTTCGAATACATTTATTTTTACTTTCTATAACATTTATATATATATATTTAATCCCGTGGACACATGTGCTAGATTATTTAGTTGGTGAGAAAAAAAATTGTACCTCATGCAACCTCAATCTAGAAGCTTCCTGTACGTGTTGTATTTAAGAATTCAACAAACGTTCCTGCCTTCTTTCAGTGCTTTTATCTAATAGAAATGTATGTTTCCGAACTAATCGAAAAAGTTTCTTTTCCAAACTGTATCATGGTATTCATTATCTAAGCAGTAAAGCTTCTAACTTGTCCTATTTAGGGCAATAAAACAAATTCAAAACTCAGAACTTCTTATAATTAAGTTCTCAATTAGACGAAATATAGTCCTATTTCCTGAAAAGTTTATATCTTTCAGCGATTATATAGAATAATATATTTTATGATTTAATGTCAAGTCCGTGTCATTTACTTCATCGATAAAATTTCAAAATGAGATAAAATTACTTGAAACTTAACTTATACCTGTTTTAAAAAAATTTAGATTTTCATTTGCATTTAAGATTTTTATGTTAACTTCGATTTTAAACTGTGTTACGTAAAATGAAGACCAATTTCTTTACACTGAGTCAATCTCAGATTAGAACAGTGGTGGACGTTTCATTTATTTGACAAACAATTTTAATATTTTTTTAAAAAATTGACTATTTTTATAAAATTTACTAAACACTTTTATATTCATTATTACATGTAGGGATGACACCTGATTTTATGATAATATCTCTAACTTCCAAATTGAAATTTGTGTACTATTAAAAATTCTTTATGTAAACCGGTCTTAATAGCATTTATATTTATTTATATGCTACTTTTAAAGAAATCAAGATTCAAATTTGTAAATGTTTTCATTTCTGAAAAAAATATTTACTTTTGTAGGATAATATTATAGTTATACATTCGAAATAATGAACAATCAAAACATACTTTCATTCATTTATTTCACAAAAAAAACTACTATTTCATAAAAATGTGTTCGATGCAAGAAATGTAAAGAAAATTGTTGTGTTAATAATTTTTCATAAATATCTAATTTAAAAAGAAACTTCTTTTCTTTTTGCTTAATAGGACTAATAGGACTTTAATTTATTTAATTTAATTATCTATTGAAATGCACTAATAAATCGATCGATGAATTTGCATTACATTAGAATACATGTATTACACCAGTTTTAAAGTCAAGTATAATAGTCCAAATTAATATTAAAAAGGCAATATTTATTATAATAATTATTTGATTAAAATAATCATCACTGAAATGAGCTTCCGTTTTTTTTTTTTTTTTCTGATTTTTTTGACAAATAATTTCTGTTATCCGTTATTTAGGGGGGATTTTTTCAGGATTATGATACAAATAATATTTTTCTTTTCCACGAAAATTATCTTTTTATACTGTAGCTATTTTCTAGAATTCTATAAATTTTTTTGGATTATTTACAATTATATTATTAATACATAATATAATTAAATATGAATATTTTGTGGATGAATCATCTTTGAAATCGATGTATGTTTATAGATGAAAGTATATACATATGTTTATAGACTTAGAAATACGTAACAAATTTTCTAATTGTTAAGGAAACAAAATTTTCCTTCTGGTCTTTAATTTGTTAACTTTGCGATGATTCATTTTCGTAAAAAATGCTCAAATCTGCCTGCCGCTCTATAAGCCAAGCCGCTTAACATAGGACTAACAAATTTGGAGCATCTAAAACTTGGAGGGTAAAAATGTATAGCTCAGAACGATATTTTTTTAAATTTTGATTAGAATGATAATTAAATAAAAATTAAGGTGAATTTTTACGTTTTTCTGCTACACCTTCCGAAAATATTTTCGTAGGAGTAAATTTTACGTCATTTAAAAACTTCAAAAAACTGTCTTTTTAATGATATTAATATTCTTTTTCTGAATTTTGGCATTTTTAAAGTGTTTCTTATTTAATTTCCAACAACAGATTACATTGTTCCTTTGAAATTCAAGATGTTTTCTTTGCTTCATAAAATTTTTAATCGCGTGATTTTCTATCCATTGTCGAAAATGAGTGAAGAAAGATTCTGTTAAATATCTGCATAGTTTACAAGAAAAGTTTAATAATTGAAGTTCGAATTCTGCGAAATATAGAAGCAACAGCACTGTTCTCCGTTAGAAAAGTTCATATTCATAATGAAGAGAGTATATGTAAGATCATCGAAATAGCCCAGCTTTAATATCTAACAATTTGACAAAATCATGATGAGAAATTATATCCAAACGATTCATCTGTAATTAAATATGTCCAATATATCAGCTGATCGCCAGTGACGACTAGTAAATTTGTAAATTTAATGACTTCGACAAATGTTAAGCCTGTAAATAACGCGCTTTCAAAAACCATACAGAAAAGTTTATTGGAATTGACCAAATTAGCCTACTGGTCATCAATAAGCTATAACTATAAAATTATATTACAATTCCAAAGTAAAACTATTATAGATTATAAACATATGAATTGAAAATAACATCTTAAAAAATTATATCATTAATTTTATAATTAATATCTCGTAAAATTATATCATTAATTTTTTAACCATAAAGATTTTTCTAACACACTGGTGTATATATTTCTTAATTAACTTTAACAAATAAAAAGTAATCTGATAAATAATTTAAATAAAACTAATGATATATTAAATATCGAATTATAAGCCTTAGGCAAGAACTAGGATTATATTATAAAAAAATATAAAGTGAGGGAGAAAAAGAAACTTTATTTTTCAAAAATCAAAATTTTCACCTAAATGTTGCTTAATGCAGCAGTTGAGCGATAGATATATTTTTTTGTGTTAAGCATTGAGCATGATATGCCGTCATTTCATTATAAGGAAATTATTTTGACTTTTAATACATAAAATATTTAATAGTCAGAATATTTTATGTATTAAAATGGGGTTTTTTCCAGATAAGTACCTGAAAACGTATAACTTTGTAACTTATAAACAGATCATGGACATTTTCTACGAACAAATCATTATTCTAGAAATCATTCCGAAAACGTTTGAAGATTACTAAGATTGATATGAGAGTTGCTAAAAAAATTATTATTATTGCATGTGAAAAGGAAGCTAAATGTACTCAGTTCACTAAGCATATTTTTTCCACTTCGCTTTGAGGTCATTCACTTCTTTGTAGGGAAATCATGCAAGAAATATAATTTTGAAAATTTGACAATTAAAAGAAAAAGGAAAAAGAGCAACATCAAATCAAATTTCTTATTGTTTCAATCAAAATAATTTAAGAAATTGTCAGTATATTTCATTGTCTTTATGATGTACTAAACTCATAATTGTTTGCAAATTATTTAAACTTTGATGTTCTTTCAAAAATTCTCACCTTTGCCCTTTTCTCAGTTCGATTTCCATTTCTCTCATCTTTTAAAATTAATAACAAGACCTATTTACGTCCCGTTATAATTATATGAAGTCTTAAAATAGGTAACTACTTTAAAAAGTTTTTTTTAATTATGAATTTTTTCTAAAATATTTTTAATATTAAAATAGCTTTTTTTTAAAAAAAAAAAATCTTTAGAAGTTTATTTCTAAATTTATCTTTTTGGGAAGTTACTGATTTTTATATTTGCATTTACATACGTTTTAATGCTGTTTTCTCAAATATAGAATATGATATATTCTCACGAAGAGCATCATAAATTAAAATACGACGTATATTGTTGTTCAAATTTGATATAACAATTTCTCAACATATTCTGACGTTCCTGAACTAGAGAATAAGTAATATTTTAAAGAAATATTTTATAGTTGTTTTAGTGCTTCAGAATGTCAAAAAATTCAGAATTTCGTGTTATAACAATATTTAAAAAAATGCCAAACCCAGTATTTAAAGAATGGATAGATATAAAGCTTATATTTTAGTTCTGGAACTAGATAATATACTTCTTATGCTATCTGCAAAAGTTTAAGCAAATCATTTGATAAACCTCTAACGTAGAAAATTTTGTTCTGTACCTCGTTTTTGACAAAAAAGTCCTTTTTCAAATTTTTTTAAAAACTTTTGACCCTTAACTGGTATGTTTTGGCTTCATAGAATTTTTTTCAAATTTTTGTAAGCAATTGTTCAAAAATATAATTATTTTCGAATGTTTTGATAAATCTTTATTTTTCTGTTTTACAAATACTAAATATTCACTGGATCCTGCACGGATGCTTTTTTTTATTTTTTCCCCTTTTAAACCTAAGCAAAAAAAATGATTCCTAAATATTCATTTCTTCCCACTAGAGCAAAAATGAATAAAAACAAAAAAAGAGAGAAGGAAATTATCAGAAATATTTCCTATCTAATTTTTTTCAAACGAGAAATGACTTTTTCTCATTTGCACTTAATGACAAAAATTAATATTCGCTCTTTTTTTTATTATTATTCTTATTCTAAATGTTTCGGAAAAACTGTTTATCAAAAGAATATTCAAAATAAAATCATTTTCCTGGAATAGCGAATAACCTGGCAACCGTTTCTACTTTCCTTTATGGAAATCTGAAGAGGGGAGAAATTAAAGCGTTCTTTTTATTATTTATAGATGGAAAACTTTTTAAAAAATAAAACATCACAGATATTTGCAATATTGCAGTCATATTGAATAGTAATGCTAAGGAAAATCTTATCATTGATTGAAATAAAGAGCTTACGGATAATAGAAAATTTCAGCTATTAATAAAATACTTTTTATTCATCTTTTTATTCATTTTGAAGATTTATTCATCGTAGAATGCTAATGAAAACCTTTTTCCTTCTTCCTTTCTAATATTTAAAACGGATTTTATCAGTTTATAAGCATAAATTACCAATACTGAAAGTGTTGCTGAAACTTGAAATCTCTTTATTTCTTAAAGTAAATCTAGTTCTAATCTTTACTGAATAATAAAGATAGATTAATCGATTAAGATATAAGAAAATGATTATCATATCATCTTTGCGTTGAAATCTTTTAAATGAATGAAAATAATTCCATAATTAAATTATTAAAATCAAAATTTATAACATAAATACAGAAATTTATCTTCTGTAAATACAGAAATTAAGCACTAACTTAAATTTCTGTAAACAAGAAAAAAAGCACAAAAACTTAATTTATTTGTAAATTTTAACTTGAGGGTATTATTATTATTATTATTCAATGGCATTAACATTGTTTTGGTTATCTTCATTCATTTATCTAAAAGTAAGTGACAAATGTTTTGAATATCACTCCTTTTTTTCTAAATCTAAATCTAAATATTAAATTTATATTTTTCTAAATATGAATGCATCAAGAAAATGTTTTTTAATGAAAAATTGATTTTTTTAAATTGAAATTCTTTTAAGATCTTGCGAGAATAGTTTTTAAACTTTAACCTTTAAAATAGTTTAATTTTTTATAATGGATTAAACCTTTTCTTAGTTATTTGCGATTTTAAGAAGTAAAATAAATATTTATCAAAAGTTCCTTAATATGCTGTTAATTCTGAGGTGGCCTGGTGATAAGGCTTTGGCAGTAGGATCAGAGGGTTTCAGGTTCGAGACCCGATCCTTCTCCCAGAGAACAACCATAGCATGGTGGCCTTTGGCGACAAGAAGGACATAAGCGGATATGATGCACACTAAATCCGTCGGGGTCAAAAAATCTTCCGCTTGTGTGATGCTATATTTTGGAGAAGGAGTGCCTACTCAAGCGTCGTCGTCGACATCTCATCGTGGTTCAAAATTATGAGCTCTGCTCCAAAAATAGTCCTAGTTTTGCTTAAAAAAGGGACGTTAATATAACTGAACTGAATATAACTATGCAGAATTTTAGAAACAATAAATTGGACGCATTATCTATGATTGCATGAATGACAGAAATCCAAAATAAATCGGAATAATCCTGCATATTACAGTCTGAAAATTAATTTATTAATTAATATTAAAATTACTGAAAAAAATTACATCTTTCAAATTTTTTTCTCTTATTCGAAATGATGAAATATTCTGTCTTTTAATATTTATGTTTTCTTATGGCATTATAGAGAATGCTTAATTGATATATGTCATTTTTTTTTGTAAATACTTATAACGTAAGTACTTTTTTAACTTATTTTTTTATTGTAAAAGTATTCTCAATATTTTATAAGTACTAACTAAAAAATCTAGCTAACATTATTTTTAAAAAGAAATTTTCTTGAAAAGAAAACCCAATTTTGAGTGTTTGTGGCTAAAAAGTTGATTGGATCGGAATTTTTTACTTCATCTAATAATATATTAATATAAAGCTGTTCACATATATTTCTTCGATACTCGGAGTACACGTGTGAAAATTTCAAAAAAATCCCTAGTATTTTGCCTAAAAACTATTTAAAATACTCAGTTTTGATACATGTGGGTCACCGCTCCAAACTGAGATTTGAGGAGGCGCTGCAATTTTCTATTTCAGATATAGAATTCATTAGAAATCTATTTAAGCTATACATTTAGTATATATGATACCTGCTTAATCGGACAGTTTGGAGAGGAAAGGGGAGAAAATGGGATCCTAAATTTAAGATTCGGTAGCTAATATTTAAATTTGGTATCCCGGGTACATAGTAAAATCAGTTTGGAGTTCCTCCAATATTTCTCCAATAGTTTCCTTCAATATTTTCTACTATCTATTGTAATCTCATGTATTTGTATATTGTTAATGTACAAGTACATAACAATATGATCTTCTTGTATAGTGTTAATTTCATACATAGGCGAACAATTTTTATTAAAAAGCTTAATAGCGTGCGATCGTCGACGCTTTCTTTTAGCGATTCATTGCTGTCGTGCGGATAATAATACAAGAAACAGAATACTAAATGTGCATTTTGGATGACTGATTGAAATCAATATTTGACACAGAGTTACAATTGTAATCTCAAGATCCAAGTTTCGTATTTTTAAATCACTGAGTTTTAGAGTTATCATGTTTGCGTACTTGTAAAAGAGCTATCATGTTTACACTCAGACTGATAGACTATCAATACTTTTACGGATTTGGTTCCAAGTTTGATACAAATCTATAATTTAAATGTTAAATCCGTTTACCTTATTTTATTCAACAGCTATTTGCATTTTGTAACTTAACTTTTAACGTTAACTTCCTTTGACTATGTTTGTTCAAAATTTGATAAAACCTCGAAATTTTGTATACGGACTATATACCAAATCTCACGCGTTTAGATCAAAACTTTTTTGTGTACTCATGCTCACAGACAGACATAATTCCAAAAATGTATTTTTCGGACTTGTGGAAGACTGTAGTTTTCGAGATTCTTCAAAATTTCATGTTTAAAAATTTTGACAATTATAATATTTTCTTTTTTTTGTACTTCGTATACGAGAAAGTAGAAAAAACTCCTCCATGAATAAATGATTCTCATGATTTCATTATTTAAAATATTAATACATAAAAAATCTGTAAATATTTGTTCTACTTCCATTATTAAATGTAAAGAATTTTAAATGTAATAAGAAAAAAATAAATAGATCAAAAAATTTTATGCAACAATTCTATATTGCTTTCACACTTAAACAAAATATGTATTATTTCTATTTTCAACGAAAAACTTATTAATAGATAGATAATTTCTTTAAAAAATCATGCAAAATATAATAGGCTAAGAAATAAGTGCATTTATATTGCAGTCATATAAACGTTTCCAATCGTTATGATATAGTTAAAATGATAAAAAAGAATTAATGTGTTTTTAGTATAATAATATGTGCTAAAAAGTATAGTAATATGCTGTAAATTACACTGTCATCACAGAAAGGACCACGTTATGATTTATGGATTATATTGTTTAAGAATTTTTCATAGAATTATGTAGAATTGCAATTGGAATACAAAATTATATAGAATATGGATTATACAGAAATTTTTTAAGAAGCAATTAAAATATTTTCCGAGATTTTTATCAAAAATATTCATATTCAAAATAGAGAATAATCTGAAATTATCTCTTTTGTACCATTAAAATTATCAAAATCTCATTCCAATTTATTCTATAACCTTTCATAATTATAATTGCAATATTCTATGCTTTTAGTCATTCATTGATTATTCGCAAATTTTTTATATCAAGAATCCTAATACATAGAATATATCAAGTGATAACACATTTTTTGAGATTAATTCTTAAAAACAAAAAAAATGCAAAATAGAATTATGAATCTTCTTATTAATACTTAAACAAACAAAATACTTAAATAACTTCTATATAATTATTTTACCTAATAAGCGAAATATGTGCCAAATTATTGCCATTACCAAAGTTCCTGAGCAAAATTTTCGCCTTTTTCCTGAACACATGCTCATAAAAAAATTACCAGAGAATAAGAAAGATAACTTCTTTCTTTCTTAACAAAGTTGCGATTAAAGAGCAGATAAGTAAGGACTGGCTCAGGAAGGAAATTGTATCGGAAGTTAATTTCTAGCAAATAAGTAAAAGCTGTGACACAGTAACATCATTATGGAAAAACAAGGAGTGGTAGAAGCTTATAGATGGTGTTGAAAATTTTTTAGGTAAGGTAAGAACGTAAGGAAATTAATTATCCGATGATTCAAAGAGGAGATTACCATGCAATACTTACACTTTATGATGCTTTAACCTTTACAAAAGTCGTGGGATGTATACATTGCTTTAAAGCGCATGACTAGAGAGCCGTGCACCTTTGAAAAATTTGCAATACCCCACTACGCTGTGATTCAGGTTAGAATCAATAGTACGAACAAATTCTTCATACTGATGGCACTTCTGAATATAACTTAAACGAAAATCGAATGTCCAAAATGAATCATCGTAGCTTGATTCGTCTATCATTATATTATTTTTAAAATTTATTTATAGTTATATAGCATTAATAACGTGCACTGAAAACTATATTTAGTATAGTCTCAACACCCGTGAATATAAATGCAGTAAATCATGCAATGTAAAACATTGTTGTAAAATGTACTTCGACAATTATTTTTTTATTTATTAAAATTAGAGAACAATTTATTAAATCTGGTGAAATTAAAGAACATTTAATTTAATTAATTATTTATTTAAATTTTTAAGTGATGTGTAAATAGTTAAAGCGAATGGCGAGAGAGCCATGCATTTTCGTAAAATTTGCAATTTTCCACTGAATTGTGAATCACTTTAGAATCCATAATGTGAACAAATTCTTCCTATTTGCGGTATTACTAAATACAATTTAAATGTTAATCGAATCTCTAGTCCGAAACATTGTAGCATAACAATGCTTTAGGCTTAATTCGTCTATCATTATTTTAATTTTAAAATTTTAGTTATATAACATTGAAAACGTATGCTAAAAACTATATTTAACATAGTTGCAACTCGTGTGAGTATAAATTCAGTAAATAACGCAATGAAAAACATTATTGTAAAATATGCTTAGAAATATTTTTAATCTATTAGAGAGAAACGTATTAAAACTAGAGATACTGAAGAGCATATTATTTAATTAATTATTTGTCTAATTTTTTGAATGATGTAAAAATGGTTTTTGTACAATAATATGCACCGAAGTTATTCAGGAAAAACTATAAAATTGTCATTAAGTTTTTACTTAAAATCTAATTAAGAAATTTAAGAATTGTTTTTTTGTGAACATTTACTTCATTAGCAAGTGGCTAGAAAATTTATAATTCTGAATCCGACAATATTCCCTGTAAAGCGGTTTGAACAATTTTCACATATATCGCAAATTACGGATAAATTTCTAGTATATAAATACCATCAAAATTTAAAAAAATAGAAAAGTGATACATTTTACTATTCCTTTCTTATAACCTGTTGAGTCAAATTATTTTTATAAAAAAATTTTTATTTGTATTTGATACAATGAGATATTGTATTCCATATACTTATATGACTATAATTAAATGTATTGATTATCAGATTAATTTCTTCTCATGAACTCTAATAAATTACTTCCTAGAACGATAAAATTATTTCTTCTACTTATTATCGCTAGAAACAAACAGACAATTCTGATAAATTGAATTTTTAATTTATTGTTAACCTTAATCATAAATGTAGATTCAATGGAAAAAAACTTTTTGATTTCCTGACATACCGCATAATTAACCTATGTTTTCATATAATATCATAAACATAAGAATTTTTTACATATAATATTATAAACATAAGATATATTCTTTTTTAAAATAAGAAAGGTTATAGATTAGCAAGAGATTATCGTTTTTGCCATCATTAAAAAATATTTGGTTCTGGACTTTTCCAATTAATTCTTAAGACAGTCATCATGATTTGTTATTATCAGCCTGCTAAAGGAATTTAAAAAGTTTTATTAAAACTATCATGTCAGAAATAATAATTTAATAAGATTTTTAAAGATATTTGAAATTTCCTACAATTGCACAATTTAATAAAGTTTCATTTAAAGCAAAAAAAATAATTAATATAATTCATACATTTTTATATTCTTTTGAACTATATTCCAGTTTTTATTTCAATTTTTTTCTCAACATTTAGAAAAACTTTTGTGAAAAAAAAAACTTTTGCATTAGATGAATTCATCTTTCGACTAAGATCTTGTTGCCGTATGCAGCAGATTCTTTAGTAAATATCTTGATATCATATGCGGATCCATAAAAATAACAAAGTCAATGAAGCACTTCCAAAAATTTAAATGTTACAGATAATAAATAAAATTTATATTGGAAGAGCGACACTTTTTAAAAAGAATTGAACTGTGAAACAAAACGCGAAAAGTTCTATTTCAAAAATCTATAATAATAAAGCATTTCAAAATCTAAACTCAATCATAGTAGCGAGGTTATACACACACACACTCATATAATATATATATATATATATATATATATATATATATATATATATATATATAGCGCTTTCAGTATTGTTTTTAGACGGTTTTTAAAGGTAAATCCAATTTATTTAGTTTTAGTTTACAAAACGCGCAGAAGAAATTCCATACGTTTAGACTAATCAAAATTCGCCGAAAAGCGAAATCAGGTGACCTAGAGGCAAAAGTTAAAGTGCCCTGTAGTCCTCTAGTCCATGAATTAACTGTGTAACTATGGTAACCACCGTAAGGCATGCCGTTCTGTGTAATAGGAGTCCGGAATGCATAGGGCTAGGAACTGAAGTTTTCGGACCACTTAATGAGTTCATGTGATGGTCGACTTGTTTTTCAATGTACCTGTCCGATACAGGTACACTGAAAACCTTTACACCTTTTTAGTTGCGAAATGACGCGAAAACCTGGCGCAATTGTCATTTCAGTTTTAACTTTCAAGGTTTGAATTAATTGGTTAATTATCCATTCCGTTACCTAGCAAAGTGTTTTCCACATAAGAAGATAATTAAGTCATAGGATTTATCAGTCATTTGATTTAAATTTGAATTTTACTACTTTAATTAATTGTCTAGCTGAATTAATTTGTATCACTACATATTCCGCAAGAGAACGTTATTTTTTATCGAATAAAAAAATAAAGCAAAATGTGGAATCTCTATCAATAGTGTGAAATTATTAAATATCAGCTCCGCATTGTGCATTTTAATTCATTTATATTCATTTTATTATTATTAACTTTATTCTTAATTCCCTTTATAATTTAATTCACTTCACATAGTATTTTTAACAATGAAATGATATTTTTTATGAATATAATTAATTACAACAAAGAATTTGTGAATATTTTTAAGCATGAAATTAATATTAGATAAAACAAAAAGTATTCCTGAATTTTAAAATTATAGTTGATTACAAGAATTTTAAATAAAATTATATGGGGAATGTAAAATATTCATTTTCATCTTTAAATAACAATTAATAAAATTGTTTCAAATAAAAATACATAAAAAATGTCATGGATGCCAATAAAATAAATTAGAATTTAATTTATAAAAATATCATTTGTTTCATATTATAAAAGTAATCGATAATCTTATACATAATTTTTCATTTTGAAGTTTCAGCCATATTTAAAAAAATAACAGATTATAATTACTTCTTTAAATCTTATAAATTCGCAATAAGCTCATAAACTCCAAATTCAGCATTGTGGAAAACAATAAAACAATCTTTTAACGTATTTATCCAAATACTGAAATAGCATCTGTAGGCTAAATATTCCATATAATACTACTAAATAGTACCTATACTTAATTTCTAATACATTTTAACTGTTAAATTTGAATCTTTTTTATTTATAAAATCATTAATATATTAATTATTTCCAATTTAAATATAAGGACAATTGCAATAAAAATAATATAAGAACAATTCCAAATTCTCAGAAATATTGAAGATTTGATTGATCATTTAAAACAAACTTCTCTATAACATTTTTAAATAATCCTTATCGTTTTGATAAATATTCATGGACAGTAATTATGAAAATTTCTGAAATATTTAAATAATATTAATGAATCTGGTTCTAAAGATAAATAAAGTACATAAAAATGATTTAGATAGATAGTTTAAAATTTTAAACCGTAGTTTATTTATTATTTTATTTTTAATTATTTTTAACTTAATTTCATTTTATTAGAATGCTTTTATAATTTAAGTATAAATTTAGATTTGAAAGGCATAAAAATATTTCTTAAGCTATGAACTACATCTTTTTAACTCATTTTTGAATCAATTTTTAATTAGAACATTAATTTAAATTTAATTTCGATATCGATTCACAAAATTTCATTTTATCTTAAATAGGTTCTATTAATAGCATCATTGATCTTTTGGACAAATTCGTGTAATGTAATTAAGTTTTCATTTTTATCAAAAGAAATTTTAGAGGGAAATATAATTAAATGCTTTCCTGATTCAGAATGTTTAACATGAAGTCCAGCTATCATCAAATAAAAGGAAATTGCTGCATATATTTAATTAATTTTCCATTATTTGCAATCCGACTTCCAGTAAAATCATCATCTACATATCGAAATTTTTATCTAAAATTAAACTGAGTCTTTTTTTTCTTTTTTTTTCATTTTGTCAGAAATTAAAGGAAAGTTGTCAGTTGTCTTCGAATGGTGTAATTCTCAGTAAATTAATATATGTTGAAATAAATGACTACGTTTTTCTTAAAAGTATACATAGTGGTCTGAATAAGTCATGCAGCAAGGATAGAAAATAATCATCCTAGGAATTTTTCATTTCTTTTTGTCAACAATTATTTTCTTTATGTCACATTTCTAAATTGTATTTCCATTGTTATTAAGTTATAATGTTACACTCTAAAGAACCATTTTTGAATCAAATCAATGATAACTTACTGTTTAAATTTCATATACTCAGCTTGAAAACTGGCAGAAATTTATTATCCAGATATAATTATGTAATATGGAAAATCAGTTCCAAAATGCTATATATTTACTACCACAAAGCGTTAAGAAAAAAATGTCTAATGCTGTCTTTTCCTGAAATTTAATATTGCAGTTTAATTAATAATATATGTCGTAAATTACAATAGATTTTCAGTCTGGGTGATAATGACCCATTTTCAATAACGAAATAGATCCAGAAAATAACTATTGCTCCCAATTGCTTTAATAACTTTAATTCGTCGAATTGTATAATTTGACCCTAAATGAACAGGTCATAAATTTGAATTTTCTTTGAAATATATTTGATTAAAACTACTTTTAAATTCTTGCTTAATACTTATATGGGGTCCTAAATAATCTATATTTTAAAGTAGTTATATTAAGACTTCTTTTCGAAATACCATGAGAACTATTTTGGGAAAAATCTCACTTTAGCCCCGAGGATTCTAGAGAGGACGACAAGGATATCTCAACTAATAAATTTTCTTTAAATTTCCATCCGCCACATCAGCAGGAAGCCATTTGACCCAAACGCCAACACTTTATTATTAATTAAGACCACATATACAGGGAATCTTTAAAGAAACGAATGGAACGAATTTGAAACTCTCCAAGCACCGAAGCTGAAACCTTACCAGCCGTCATCAAGTCTTCAAAGTGATGGATGCGATTGTTTTAATAGTAATATGTTTTCAAATTAAGTACGAATTTAAAAACTCTTGGTTATTATTATGCATATTTTAATAATAAGGAATGAGTTTCAAATATTTAATAATGAAGATATTTCTAAAAAATGACCAGAAAACCAGAGAGAGTGGTTTCCCCAAAACTTTCTCGTATATTACTCTGTAATAAATTGGTTAATCCATAGAACGTCTTACATGGCATTGGTATACAATAGTTACGAAATATTAACTTTTGGCGTGAAGTTATCATATTTACTGAATCTATCTTGTTATTCTTGGCGAGTTGTTTGGCAATTAACCCCTGGTATACATTGATAATATTCAAAAATCGAATTTCTGTTTTGACATGTTTTCCCAAATCGATTGAAGCAAAGGTTTGACACAAAACTGCACTTGTAGTCACACAATCCCGTACCAAATTTGATATATTTAAATCATTCCGTTCTTGAATTATAGTGTTTACATGTTTCTGAAAGTACAGATCTATAGACAGTCAAACCGTACTTAGATTTCGCTCAAAATTTGACAAGTGCTTACACTATAGATGTTAAAACTGTGTACCGAGTTTTATCTATCTAGCTCTCTTCGTTTTGCAGTTATAGTTTAAACTTATAGTCGAACAGCCCGACGGATGGACTTCTTCCGCACAGATTTACTCAAAATTTGATAGAAATCTTCAAATTTGGTGTAAAGATCGTATACCAAATTTCAACTGTCTAGCTGAATGATTTTGAGTTATCTTTGTCACAGACAGATGGACATTTACCAAAAATGAGTGTTTTTTTAACTCAGGGGGCTCTAAATAGTGGAGATTCTTCAATATTTCGAGTTAAGATTTCTATACTTTCTCTATACAACTTATACGAGAAAGTAAAAAAGCAATGTCTTTTAGCATAGTGACTCCAAAATTATAAATAAAATCAATATGCCAAAATATTTTATCAAAAATATTGTTACATTGTTTCTTCGATATGTAGTATGCATTTTAAGAGAACATGTCTATCATTTTAATGAAAATACGAGAAAATATAATATTTGTAGGTTTAGTATGTTACTTATTGAGTCATTATTTTGAAGTTATTTAAAACAATTTAAGTTTTGCTTCAAAATACCGACTGTCTCTAATTTTTTCTTTCATCAACAAAAATCATGCATTGCGTGTTTAATAAGAATAACTGCTACTTCATTTTATGATAAAGTTTTGTAATAATATAAGCTATATTACAAATGCTGGCATTCTCATATTTTTTTCCAGTAAGAGAAGATATTCACCATTATAGTTTTTTTTTTTTTTAGAAATATATTTCCCATGAAAAACTTTCCACACTTCACTCAAAAAAGAAGCTTTGAAAAGATAAAAATATGTTCCGTATCGGTGTACGCTCAATTTATGTGTTAAACTATCGCTTCTCGAACTCCGTGTTTCTGTAATCTGTGCTGAAATCTGACAGTTTTCAGTTCATTCATCATTCTCTAAAACTGTAAACGGAATCCCTCGGGATGACTCGCTCCCTTTTTCAACATTAATGAACAATCAGAAAGCTTGGAAGTATCCCATAGAACCAAGAGCGATAAAACCAAACAAAATTACAAAATGGATTTTTTTAGCGAGAAATGGAATGGAATGCAATACTTTTTTTATCCAATAGAACTATTGCCTCGACTTACTTCTAGGAACCGTACTTTCGTGATTTGTTTGGTGGTCAATGTTTCTTCTAGTTTAGTTTAGTTATATTAACGTCCCGTTTGAAGCAACACTAGGGCTATTTTAGGATGGACTTCGTAATTTTGAACCGCGGTCAGATGACGAGGACGACACCTGAGCTGGCACCCCCCTCTCTACATCACACCAACGGCAGGATATTTGGTCAGGACAGATTTAACGTGCAACAGACCCCCTTACATGACGGTTCTTCGGTGGAATCGGGTCTCGAACCTGAAACCCTCCGGCTCCGAAGCCGAGACCTTACCACCAGGCCACCGCGGTCCGGCAATGTTTCTTCTCAAAAGGTAGCTTGGAATATTCCGGAAATCTTTTCGTGTCAGGATCTATTAACTATCATCAGTATTACGCTTTAACGTCGCAAACATCATCTTTATTAACAAGAATTGTGTGCAATTTGTTGAAAATTTATCATTAAGATGCTAAAAATAATTCTGGTGTCTTTAAGTATGAATTTTCTTGGTATTAGACCATGATGTGTCTATGGTGTTTTTGTTGTTTAAGTGTATCAAATTTTTTGCACAGTAGTGGTTATGTAAACCAAAGGTTTTGTGGTTTATGCAAACTGACTTACTAATCGAATTCACGATATTTTTGAAGTACACTAGAAATCTTAATTTCTAATAATTTTATTTCCCAAATATGAATTTTAAATATTTTGTTGAAGTTTATTTCTATACTAATCAGGGTATTTATATGTTCCTTTTTCTATAGATAATTCATATATCCAGCATTAAAATTTTATTTGGAATTTTGCACACTTCATTATTTTCACAATATTGATGCAATTATGTTTTAACGGTCTAATAGTTGATATTTGTAAATTTTTAAGGAACTAATTAATTTGAATTAGCTTTGGCATTTAAGATAAAAGATAGATATCAAAAATATTACGATCAAATTTTCAGAGAATATTTTGAGAGTTGGCTGTTTGTAATCAAAGGTTACTTTCAAGGTGCATTTTAATTATTTTAGGTAAAACAGCAGCTCAAAACGAAAATAAATAAATCTAATTACACAATCTGTTCTTGTGTGTCATTTTAATGCTATACTTATTTAATTCAAACCTCAAAAATGTATCGAATTATTCGTTGATTTTGATTAAATGTATATTTGTTGTCAAAAATATATATTTTTTAAAAAATGTATATTTAAAAAGATATTAAAAACGTTTTTCCTCTTCCATTATTTAAATTCTTACCAAAGTTTTTTTTTTATGAATACTAATTATATGAAAAACTAATATCAGTCATTGAAAGCATTGTTTTTAATTTTTTTTATTGTTTTAAATTTTCCTAGAACTTCGTTACGACTTTTTTCGTATAAACATACGTTGAAACTCCTTTTGGAAAACGCATGGCACTTCTTTTTTTATTTTTTAAGAAATTAGTATTTAAAATTATTCTTTGCCTATGATTGGTTCTAAATCATTCCGAAAGATTTCAATAAGCAACATTTTTTTCCTTTATGAATGCATCTAATAAGTATCTAATAAACAAAATTGGAAATATATAACATTGTTTTTTTCTTTCTTTTCTCTCACTATTGAAATTAGTCCATTAAATTCACTTAATGAATATTACAATTTTATGACACATCGGAAAAATTTTTTTGTCCTTCAAAAATATTTTCTTTGATTATTTGTAAATATTTTTATATTGTTGAAAGTTGTAAAAAAAATTTGCAATTTATTAAATTATTCAAACTACTTAATAAAGTATTCAGATTATAGATAATTAATAACGTTTCGCTATTTTTAAGAAGTTTTTCTGTTCTAATATCAAGAAAATAAAAGAAATTAAAAAAATAATACTCGTTTGTGTTATTTTTAAAAATTAATTAAAAAGTAATTGTTTTAATTTTTTCAAATTTTAATGAGTGCTCTTTGAGTACACTTCACTTTCAAAACTCTCATCGAGTGGTAGTAAACTTAAAGTGACAATTATTAATATTTCGTGCAAATTAATGAATGGAATATTTAATTAGAAATTTCCAACAAGATACAGAAACATTTCAAATTCCCGCAGAAGTAATGTTATGTAATAATTTTGTAAATTATTTTAACGCAGAATTAAATTTAGAACAAAATATACAAGGAAAAAAATAAGAAGAATTACAGTTGATTTTATATTTTTCACAAAGAAACATTAATACAAACATTTTTTTTTTTTGTGTGTGTGTGTGTGTAGCTTTTACATAATAAAACATTACACTCAGGCAAAATTATTAAAGATCATATTTCTCAATACGTTTTTATTGTTGCAAAAACTCTTTAAAACTTATTTATATTTTTCTAACATTTTTTTTTCAAATGTGGGGATTTAAATGCTTTTTATTTATGATATAAAAAGCAATATATGAAATGAATATCAACAATAAATATTCATTGAAAAATTCACAATAATATTTTATATTTACTGATTTTCCTTTATAATATTATTTTTTAAATATTGAATAAATTTTATTTCAATATTTGAAAGATTTTTAAATATTTCAAAATTCTAAAATAATGATTCAGTTTTATTCATGAAGTAATCTTAAAGCGTTCTAAATTAATTAAATAAAATCTATATTATACAGTTAATATAACAAGACCATTAATGTAAAAAAATAAAATAAATAAAATAAAACATGTATCTGTATATTTTTACAAGAAAGTATTGCTAAACTATGAAAAGTTTTTTTTTTCAATTTGAAATAAAATATATAACTAAATTAATATTATCAAAGACGCACTATAAATAACTGCAATAAATTGGAAATTATTTAATTTTCTCTTTTAAAAGCTATATCTATTTTCTCAAAATTATTTTATAAGATATAAATAACAATATATAATTATAATCGAAGCTTTGATAGTATTCCTCTATCAGAAATACTTAATGATTATTCAACAATTCATTAATACAGTTTTTAAAAAAAGCAAATATGTTTACATAAATCGAAAAAAAAACTAAATTTCACTATCAATATCGATAAAAATATATTAAAAACTAATGAAAGAAAGATATTCAGGTATTCAAATAAAAGTTACTATTTCTGAAAATTATTTATTAAAAAGAAATATGTTTTAAAGTCGTATAAAATAGTTTCCGCATTCCTTTTTAAATACTGTTTGTGTATAGTACTTTAATGAGTAATAATCTAATCTACTTTGATACCCTTTTGAAATCTATGTAGATTTTGCTGTATAGTAAAATTAAGAATTTATTTCATAATTTCGTTTAATAAAAAATCACTTTAATTTTATTTACATTTTCAGACTTTTTTTAATCGATTGATTTTCAATTGCTATAGAATCCTTATTGTTCTTGTTAGACTCTGATTACATTAGAATAAAATAAAATGCATTTAATTAAGTCAGAATAAAATAAAATGTGCTATATAATTTCATACCTATTTTAATATATTATGATAATGATAATTAATTATAGGCTATGTGACAGAATTTCAAATGGTGATTAAAAATCATCTCAATTTTTTCATTGTTTTGTTCGTTGTGTTAATAATTTTAAAAAGAAACTTCATTTCGTTTTCAATAATTCAGTTCTTAGTTTCCTGATATCTGAAAGCAAAGCTATTAATATATGATGTGTCATTATTACATTGATTTTTTTAATCAAGAATGCAATTTTTTAAGTTTATCAATTTTACATTTTTGCTCGAATGACATAAAATAAATCAAATGTATTGATAATAACTTTAAGGACAAATGAAATCAATATCCATTTACATGGAGGAAAGATCTGTCAAAATAGAAATGTAATCACTGTTTGAGTTTTCTAAATTTAAAGGTCATTTCATGGGATTTGTTTACATTTCAATATCAATTTTAAATTCGCATTAAAAATACTCAAGGCAATGTAAAATATCGCACCTTAAAGTATTTTTTCTTTTATATTTAGAATTGATTCTTTGAGAAAGCTTTATATCAATGGCATTTGAATGAACAAATCAAAATAAAAGTTGAATTTAACAAATTAGTTTTTTATAATATTTTAAGAAAAATCAAAGAATGCTTTTATTTAAAATAAAAATCTCGTAATCAACATGAAATGAAATTTTATATGATGATTTTTCAAACAAAATGTCACAATAATGAATAAAATATCCAAATACAAATCATAATCCAAACATTTTAATCTGAACAAAATTGTCTACACTTATGATTATTTTAATGATATATGGTGAATGTTAATGCCTTTTTATTTATATTTAAATGTTTTTGCTGGCTAATGAGCATAAATAAAATTCTAAACAAAAAAATGCATTATCGTTGGAATTTTTGAAAAATTAAATTTCAGTTACTACCAGGAAACTTAAATTGTAAAAGGATTTTTGAAATATTTCAAATAAAAATCTCCAGAATGTTTAAATTTTTTAATAATAAAATTTTCGCATGATAAAATTTTAATCACATGAAAAAATGTTTAATGACTTGAGCATTTTTGGAGTTATATTTTAACAGCAAATTCAGTTAAATTAAAAAATTATTAACTCGACTAAAACAAGAATGGTTTTATGAAACTGCTGAATAAAACTTTCAAAAATTGTAATTAACCATATTAATAAAAAATTAAAAACTTGATACCTTTACTCTTTAAAATATACATTATCAAATCTATATTATTAATAAATCAGATTTGATAATTTCTGATAAAATAATTTCGAATTTTTTATGAACTATTTTCAAAATCATCTTGAATGTAATTTATTTCATTTTTTGAAATGTTTTTCTTTATTTTTAAAAAAACCAATGCATAAACACTATCCCTTCATATTTATTCATATAAATTAATTTGAATATATTAAGACTTTTAAAGCATGGCTATCTCTAAGAAATATAAATTTTTCTCGTCTCAATATCACTGAAATGAATTCTTTACATAGTGAAATCTGTGATATAATTTATAAAAATTTTTGATTAATTCAAAACTGTGTGAATTATTTAAAAAGTACAATGCATATTAATGATGATTTAATGGCATTTCTTTTGCTTTAAAACTATAAAAAAAATACAAAATTTATAATTTTAAGCTTTTTCAGAAATATCATCATCATATGTATGTCCCAAAATATTTCAGGAATAGGTAAACATGTTCTTATAATGATATATTTAATTAATGAATACAACGCTTGTTTCAAAATAAAATTAAATGTTTCTATTCTGTTTTTAAATGATATTTTAGAAAGAAAATTTTGTATAAAATCATTGTGTGTATTTTTCTAAGCGTTGTTTAAAGTGATTTATAAATGTTCACATGAATTGTTAAACGTTTCATTAAAGTTTATCGTGCTATTTTAAATGCATAGGCATTTCTGCAAAATTTATTTCTTCCTCACAATTTCGATAAATATCAACAAATAATCAGAATTGTAAAAATATGAATAGATTTGCTGAATTTGGTCATTATTTAACATGTCAATGGCGAAATATTTAATGAACACAGCTTTAATATACCTTTTTTATTATTTTTAGTTGTATGAATTGTAGAGTTTCACAAGCTGATTTCAAATACAGGGAGAAAAAAAACTACTGATGAGTTTCTACTATTTAATCAAATATGTCTTAATATGCGCATTGCGGAAAATCTTCCACATAGAGAAGGGAAGAAAAATTGAGGTTATTTAACAGGATTGGAAGCTCTTTAAACTACCTTTAAATAATATTAACTATATTATTGCCATCATATTAATAAATTTGCATAGAGTAAATAATATATAAACGGTATTAAATTGTAATTTATTGTACTGTAATAAACTTAGTTGTATTTAATATTATTGATCATTTTTAAATCATTAATTATCCATATCCAAAAAATTATTTTCCTTTTCTCATGTTCTAAAAAAATCTAAATGTGATATAATGCGAAAAAATATATGATCAAATGTAAGTATTGGTAAAGTATTAAACAAGTGCCATCGATTTATTTTAATGTGGTTTTTTTCTCTTGGATTATCCATATTTTAATGCTTACTTCTAATACAGCTTTTAAAAAACTCGAAACGTATGTGTATATTCGTAACAAAATACAATGCACATAGAAATTAAAACCAAATTAAAATTATATTTATAAAAAATAAATAACTTTCAACCTAACTAGAATTTTGAATTATCAATAAAAGTGGCAATTAGGGTTACCTTAAACTTGCATTTGCCTAACCTTTTTTCAGACTTTATCACTCATATATGTAACTCCAGAACAAAAATAGGAATATAATTTCAACGCAAGCATCTAATGCATTTAGTAACAGAAGAATTAATCTAAAATCTTATAAGAACCACCCTGTAAGTAATTTGAATAGAATATTGTAAAATATGTTAATTATTCGCATATAAATGGTGCGAAAACTTAATATTGATTGACTCATTCTGATTCGCATGGAGAATTCTTGTAAACAACATGTATATGATTTCAACGAATACGTTTAGTAACAGACGAATTAATCTAAAATCTTATCGATAGCAATCTGTAAGTAATTCGAATATAATATTGTAAAATATGTTGTTTATTTGCAAATGAATAATGCCAAAACTTGATACCCAAATGACGCAGCGAAATTTACATGGTTGGCATTGTTTTCAACCAATGCGCGCCAATATCTAACGTAAAAACACTAAAATTGCTTGTCAACAAAACCCCCCAAAATACCCTCGATAACACATTCTCCTGCATTATGTAAATATACTGAAAAGCATGCAAATCGTAATGGATCATCTTTCGATTTTTAGAGGAGTATTTTTGTGTGGTGCACTCAAACTATGCGCTTGCCACCGTTTTTCTCCACCCGATGCGCGCCGCTGCATCCGGCACTGATGCTCCCAACCGCCATTGCTCTTGCTGTTCTTTTCGGAGTCCGCCTCTCGTAATCCCTCCTCCCGATCCCTCCTCATCATCTCCATCCATCCCCCCTCCGCCTCACATCACCACCACTAATCCTCACCAGAAAACGTGGTCACAACCACCGACGAAATTGTCGCGGAACAACCCATCACTGGTGCTGGTGTCCTGACTGTCGGGAGTCACCAGTGGGGATCCTTCGAAACGAAGAAGGGAAAAAAAACGAATGGAAAAAAAGGGGAATGCAACACGACATCTACAGGGGTGAGATTTTAACGCAGGAAGGGTGGAAAACGACACCACGCGCCATGTTGAGAGATCGATATGAGAAACTGGCACCACCGCCGAATATCCATGGCGTTTTGTGGAGAGAGGAAAATAGTGAGATATGGTACTTACTGAGGCCTTCGAACTTTCGAATGATGCTGTCGACGAAGGTTGTCTGTGGGGCGACATGGCCCCTCCGAACTGGCATAGTGCCGCCGCCTACGATCAGAAGGGGTCCAGCATAGTCCTAGGGCGGCGCGGGAACCTTAGTCCCGGGCGCTGTCTCGAGCGGACAGCCATCGGTATCTGCGGATGGCCACGGACTGACGGTCCGCCCCTGCCTATGCATTGCCACTGATACTAGTGACAGCGCCATCTTATGGGGGCGCCCGGGGATTAGATTGGCCCCCTTCGCCTGAAAGATCCCGCGAAGGATGGGTCAAAGTGCAATGAGCTTTCTTTCAAATAAAAGCGAGGCAGGCGCCGTTAATATGAAGTGTTGCGTTATAATGAAGTATCGTTGTATTAAAGTATTGTTCTTTCGATTATTGATTTGAATATTTTTAAAGATTATCTAACAGCTGTTTGGGGGAATTTCTAACGCAAGTTGTTTGCTTATTTGTTCCTTTTATTTAAAAAAGTTTTGAGCTTGGTTTAATGTTATAATTTATGGTAAGTAGTAAGCTTCATTAATATGAAGAGTTATGGATTAATACAGTTTCCGCTTTACTTATGAATCGTTATTATGAATATTGATTTTAATATTAATATTTAAAAAATCGATACTTTCTTTCAAAATTTTAAATATATTCTTTTTTTAAAGAATTTTCGGTTTCATGTTGTTGCTTAAAACATTTTTCATTTCGTTTTATAATAGTAAATTTTTTTCAAAATAAGCAGCATGTAAATAGCTAGTGCAATCAACATAAATGGATGTGTTTAAACAAAGGATCTTTTTTGAGGTATTGTTAATTTGAATAAGGCGAAAACTGTTTTTAAAATTTCATTTCTATGCTTTCTTTTAATTTTTAAAATTATTTTCGAGAAAGTTTTATTTGTGTGTGTGTGCGTGTGCGTGTGCGTGTGCGCGCGCGCGCGCGCGTGTGTGTGTGTGTGTGTGTGTGTGTGTGCGTGCGTGCGTGCGTGCGTGCGTGTTGTTGTTTTTTTGTTGCTGTTATTTGACATTTAGCATTTTAAACTTTTCGTTACAGTTTTACTTTTTTAATTTTGTCTGACATTAAGCGCCTTCATTCATTGCTTTATCGATTAAAAACTGTTTGAAAATGTGAATCAAAAAAATTAATGTCTTGAATATTCAACGAACTCTATTCCAGTTCCGCTGTAATTAAGCTTCATTTTAAAAGTATTTATTTGAAAATTTTCTTAAAATAAAATAATTTAATTAACTTTTTAATTCCTCAACTACAATTTTTTATCATATTTAAAAAATCTTAAATGAAAGCTTTAAGTCAATTTCTGAAAACCTCCGGGGGATTTTTACTTTATAATAATTTTATAATAATAGATAATGTTTTGAATGACGATAAATTTAAGTCCATTGTAAAAAAAATTCGTTCCTCAATTTTTTTAATATTTTTGATTACGTCCAAGATGAATTTTTCAAAAAATGTTTCAAATTGTCTA
>JAPMOR010052023.1:0-10239 GCA_026543865.1 Argiope aurantia | reverse complement strand
TGTTGCTTAAGTTTTGCACACCAGTGTAGATTTCTAATTTCAATGGTAAATCGATATACTTACTTTCAATTGTATAGCTACTTGTATATTTTAGATATTACGTTCACAAACCAATAGAAGATAAAGATATATAATTCCGAAATTGACTTTTCGCCCATAGATACTTATGAAACTTGAAGATTCATATAAATTTCGTCATGGAATTTTATGGCGATTGCAATTACTTTTTATACATATATGCATATTAAGAATGTAAATATTTGTGCATTTAATAATGAAAGATAAAAGCTGTTAGTTTTTTTTTTTTAAATCACACATGAGAAAATGAATTCATGCATTTTTCCAAAAATTATCATTGATAAGAATTGAATTATTATCATGTTTAAAATTTTAAAATTCACATTTAACGGAATAAATTATTGTATTATAGTTAAGACCAAATTTTAGAGATGACCAAAATTTCAACCGGCTTATTATATCTCAGAATTCGTGACTACAAATTAAATTTCTTTTACTATAATATTCGTCAGGATTCATCTTGCTGACTTTCAGCAAGAAGTCTGAATCAAATAAATTTTAGAATATAAAGGAAATGCATCATAATTTTTAAGCATACTGTATTATTTATTTTATTTACCACTTTATATATATTTCACCATTTTATATTATCTGTTTATTCAAGCGAATTTCGAATATAATAATAATGGTTCCTCTTTCTTTACACTGCATGACTTTATCTGACATGCGGTCTTCATTTTATTAATCCGATTTTCTTTGTGACAACAAGGTTATTGAAGAATTCCAGCTGGCTCATTTCTTTTGTGAGTGTAAGTTATTGTCCCACTCTTCCTGGCGCCTCTTGGTGTCAACTTGATGCATGACAATTGCTTCTTAACTACGCCAAGAAAAAATGATTCGCACAGAAGCGCCGAGGAGTGAAATTGGTATATGCTATTCTTCATCTTTTCTTTTGCTATATTTTTTGAGGAATATATATTAGCAAACAACGAGATGTGGAACAGTAGTTATTTATTTAGAATTATTCGAACATTTTATGTTTGTCATGTTTTCCGTTCCATAAGTTACAAGATATCAATATGTTTCATCTCTTAGAACTCTATCATGCATGAATTTGTGGTGTATTGAAGAAAAATATTGTTGCACCATTTGAGGTCTATCTCTTGTGAAAGGAGACACAAAAAAGGGGCGTACGTTTTCTTTGATAAGAATAAATTAATTTATATTGAGAATTGACATATACCGGCCTATATAACATAATCGCAATCGTGCATGAACAATAAGTATACAATATCATGAATCTCTTATATTCCATATTTTACTAGATTTCACGAAATTTTATAGAGGGCCAACTTTGAAACTGAAAATCAGAAAAGGTATCTGTCTTTTTGGTCCTATTGGAAGACTTCTTATTGGTTCTCATAGCAAGACTTCAAAAAATTTGAAAATTTATAAATTTATAGAGTTTTTTACAGATCATTTTACAGAAATTAAAAATATTATTTTTCGCCTGCTGCTGGCATGTTCTTTCCTTTTTGTTTTTATAATTGGTTTGAGTGTAATTGCATGGTTATTATGTGTTATTTCACGTTATTGTATTTTTGCTTATTAGTGGTCGTATTCTTTTAATTTATTGCTTTCTTTTCTCTTCTGTAAAAATGGTGTATTTCTTAGGCCTAATTTCAGGAGATTTTCGAGTCACGAGGAATAAATGCTGTTGGACATTTTAGTCTGTATTCCTCAGAGAATATATATATATATATATATATATATATATATATATATATATATATATTAATTTTATAATCAGCTAATATTTTGGCTGTTTAATAGTTATATTAATTTTTACTATCAGCTAACTTTAGCTGTTTATTCAGCTAATATTTTAATTGATTTTAATTCTTTTTTAATCCTCTATATCTTAACTACAAGTCATCCTGTTTATTATAAAAACTTTTGAAAATTCAGGAGAGCCAATGACCTCATTATTAAGTATTTTTTTAATTATGCATTTTTAAGCATTTTATTGATTTATATGTCTCTTAAAAATACACAGTAAATCATCTGTTAATTCTAAGGAAGTAAAAGAGATTTAAGTCAATCAAAACACACACACGAAAAAAAGAAATTAAAATATTTCTATATGTAAAAGGCTAACAAGCGTGGCACAGAAATCGAACTTATTATTAACTTTCGAATGGCAACAGTCAAATATAAACAAAACATCAAACGAATTTCAGACAGTTTAGTTCACTGCATATATTTACAGCTGTACTGAATCAAAAATTTTGCTTAGTTAATGGAGCTAATAGATGTGTTATGGACAGAGTTCGCCATGTCACCAAAGAGGGTATTCAATCAGAGGAGATACAAAAGAAATTAAGAAGTAGGTTTCAAACAAAAAGTTCAATCAAGTGTAAAAATAGGCTTAACCATTGTCTGATAATTAATAGTGGGAATATTTAAGATTAATATGCGTTTTCTCGCCAAGCATGTCAATCTTCAGAAACTCTGTAAATATCTGCAATCCTGGGAATATACCAAAAATGCAAACAGTTTTTAGCGGTTGAAATAAAGGGATGCAACGATTATATTTGGAGAGGAAACACTCCCAAACGTTTCAATTTTGACGTTCGCATATTTATTTTAAATCAAGCCGTAATCGTTATGACTTGCCTAAGGAAATTGATGCTCACATATTTTAAAAAATTATCTTATAAAAATGCTTTTTGTATTGTTTTAAGGTAATGTAATTTCATCTTTATGCGATTTTTCATTTAATCTTTAAAATATTTTAATTCATTATTTTAAACTATCTGAAAAAATGTTTTTAAATGCTATTAGGGAATTCAAACTCTTCAAGCACGTGCTTTTGCCAATCATTCAATCAATAGTAGAATTTTCACTTTCTCTCTTATTTCATAAAATATACGGTTTGTAATCTACAGTAAACTACTTTAATTGAATTTGTGTATTTAAGTCGCTTCAAATTGCAAGATAAAATGTTTTCTTAAAGAAATACATCCCATGTTAATAATTAACAGCTTAAAAACTCAATAATCATGGCAAACAAACTGGTCGCCAAAGGTGTCTAGTTGTTTTAAACATAATATTCTAAATAAAATTTTTTGCGATTTCAAAGTAAAATTTACTTTAATTAATTCTTCTGTTATAAATCATGATTTAGTTAAAAATTTCAAAATTATCTCTTGCATTTTTTCACTATCTGATTTGAAGTATATAAAAGAAGTTATTTAATTTTAAAATATGCTTAAACATCATTGAACTGAGATGCATCTACAAAAGAAAAAATCCGAAAATGTGGAAAACCCTTTGAGAAAAACATTTTTTTCCCATTGTAACGGAAATATCAGACGATTAAATAAGATGGAACTTTAAACAGCTTTTGAAATAGGTAAAAAATCACTTAACCTAATATTAATGCATGAAACCTTATTTTAAAAGAGAAATAAATTTGAATTTTACACTAAAAGTTTCAAAAAAGACTAGATCATTTTCGAATGTGTTTTGAAGAATCATATCTTGGTTTCTTTTATATTACAAAGCAATACTCCTGAATAAAAAGATTCATGTTTGCTAAGAATATCGGTTATTATTTAGATAGGTGAGGACGCTAAAAAGTTGATTTTTTTTTCGAAATTATGTTTTTTTTAATTCAATATTCTTAATGTTTGAACAGGTTTCATTATAAAATTGTTTGAAATATAATCTTAAGCCTATTTTACGAACGTTACACTAATTTTTATATTTGCATTTACATACTTTTATTTTACATTTTAGATGTTATTTTCTCAAGTATATAATTTGAAAAATTCATAAATTAACATACAAAAATCTTCATAAATTTAAGTCTAACGCAAATTTTTTTCTATATATTCAAATTTGATATAATATTTTCTCAATATGTTTTGCAGCTCCTGATATAGACAATAAGTAATCTATTCATTTAGAAATAGTGCTTTTTTTTAGTGCTTTGCAATGTGAAAACAATTGAAACTTTCATGTTGTTTAATTTGCTATTCAATTACAACTTTCATGTTGTCGCAATTTTTAAAAAAATGGATAGAAATACAGCTTATTTTATTTCAAGAACTAGATAATATATTCATTAAGCTATCGTCAAAATTTTAAGGAAACAGTTTACTGAGTCTTTAAACTACAGAGGAGTTTTGCTTTATACCTCTTTTTAACAAAACAAAAAAAAAAGTCATTTTTTTTCAATTAAAAAAACTTTTAACACTTTAAACTTTAAAACAATAATTTTTTTCGTGATATTTTGTTATAGAAAATTTATCCTCTCAATAAATTGTTCTGCTGACAAAGAACAAGACAATAAATAATATTTCAATTGAAAATGTTTTCTTATGATCATCTTTTAAAGCTCTCGAAAATTTTCAATACTATATTTACAATTAAACTAAAAGTAAAATGCTGATCACTATAGCGATAAATTCATTGACTTTTTTAAACAATATGACAGGAATAAGCTTGGGGATACATTTTTAAGCCTTGAAAGAGCAATGAAAATTGAGGAAAAAAAAGTATCATAATGCAAAGTTATGTTGTAATAAATTGCCTTTATCGAATATAAGAGAGGAAAACTCCTAATTTCCTAGATTCCCAATAATTCATGGAAAATAACTACCTTTAAGGCGTTAATCGTAAAACTGGGCTCTAATTTTAATAGTTGGCGAGGAGTTTGAATAAGGTATTAAGGTTCATAAAATGAATGTTCTTTTATTGAGAACAAAATAATGGGTGGGGCTACATTTTACATTATTTTTCATTTACTCATAAATGTGAGAAAAAAGATATCGTAGAAGAAAATTCTGCTTTTAAGAATAGCATTGGTGAATGAATAATTATCAAATTAAGAAAAAATATTATGAATATTATGAATGTTATGAACAATATTATGGAAACATGAATTTATTACATGAATAAATTGTTAAATATATTGCTTTCATTCCCAAAAATATATCACAATCCAAAGACATGTCTATAAAATAATGGTTCAACAGGGAACGCCTAGTAAGAAAAAAAAAGTAATTTTCCTTCTTCCAATTTCCATATTTCATTTCATAAAAAGGAAACTTTTGATAATTTATATCTATAAAATTTCGTTCGGAGAAAAAATGAAGAATATTTTCTACAGACTATGCACTCGCATCAAAAACTGTATTTCGCTCAAGTAACTATTAATTTACCAAAATATAAATTTTTTTGAAAAATTGAGAAAAATGAAAAATAAATTTAATTCATTTAAATGTGCTTTTAAGTTTGTCACTACATTTGGGATAATTTTAAAAAAAAAGTTTGAAAATACTTATATTTTGAATATTTGCATTAAAAAGATTGAAAGAATCTTTGAAAACAAAATATACAATCGACTGGCAAAATTGTTTTTAAAATTGGCAAAATGGGCTTTTTCTTCGCTAAAAAGTATAAAGCAAAAATCTCCTAGTTTAGATATTTATCAAATGATTTGCTTAAAACTTTGTAGATAGCTTGAAATTTCTAGGTCCTCAACTACAAAATAAGCTGTAGTTCTATCTATTATTTAAATATTGAAGTTATACTGATGAATAACATAATGTTCATTTTTTTTAATTGTAAAGCATTAAAACAACTACAAAATATTTCAAAATGAATTAATTACTTAGTCATTAGTTGAAGAATTGTAAAATATATTGCGAAATTATCATACCGAATGTGAACAAAATATATGAATTAAATTGTAATTTATAAGAGATTTCATTAGACAATTCTATCAAAAATTAGAATTTGATATAAAAGAACCTAAAGATGTAAAAATAACTTTAAAGAGCGTGCAAATAAAAAATCAATGCAACTTCCCTAAAAAACAGACTTAAGAATAAAATTCTGACTGTTTTTTAAAAGACACTTGTTCAAACATTAAGAATATTCAATAAAAAAATCATAATTACGCAAAAAATTGACTTTCCAATATAATCCCGTACTTAACTAGAATGAGCTTAGTTATAAAGATTCCGCGTACAGACTTGGAGGGTAGTTGAAGACCTTCGATAGGATACATACACACATCGGAAAGTACTGTCGGAAATGGGAAGATTTCACTGTACGCAATCTTCTTAAACCGGCATGTGCGTATTGACCGCATGAATGTGGTCAACCTGAAACATTTTAAATTTCTAAATACTCCTTGGGCAGAAAAAACATTACATCAATGCTGGCCACCGAACAATGGAACGCTTTATTTTAAATAGATAGTCGCATTATTTCTGTGCGTGCCAGTTACGAGTCAGCTTTAATTGTTTGTCGAAGTCTGTAGGAAAGTATGATCCACACACAGCTGAGCTATTTTGTGGGAAGGCCTCGACATTGACTCAACAGAACAATAGTTGCCCTAATTAGTTCGGTGCAACTGCTGCACCTACAGCGACAACCAAGCCGATGGACAAGATAGTTAGGACCAATAATTGTCTGGAACTTATGGATAGAATTTGCTGACGTTCCTTACCTATATTATTATGTACCACTAGTTGCTGTTCCCCTTAGACGCTTTATGTAGATCAAATGCAAAATGCTGTTGGAAAAAATTTCCAATGTAGGACATATATCAACAAATCCTCGCTGAGGATAAACAGAACTTTAAATGGCATGTTCCTATTAGAGTACTAATATAGAGTCAGGTAGTCATATTCAGCATCAGTTATGAGTTTACTATTATTTGTCTCTCTAAGACCGTAAAAAAAGCATGACTGGCTTTGCAGCATAGGTATTCTATTACGTCCCACACTGGTCAAAGTGGAATAAGATTCGAGGCAGTCAATTTTGTCCTGTCCGGATACAGTTACTCATCCGCTTAGAATTCCTGCTGATTTAATTCCTAAGTTATGGATCAAACTTGTCAACTTTTCTTACTTACATTGCTCTATCGGACTGAGGCAGTTCAACTTTGAGACCCTCTTTAGAGAAAAAAAAACAAATGGTATTTTATAAGAAAAGATTCCCTCAGAAGAACGTATATGAATACGTCTTCGCTGATGAACGACAGAGTCTCAAATGCCATGGTGCTTTCAGAGTACCAATTTAGGGTCAAGTAGGCGTATACCATGCGAGTTATGAGTCTACTGTTATTTGTCCGTGAAAGAGGTCGTTTTTTAAAAAAAAGTACGGAAGGCTTAGGAGCTGAGGTATTCCAATAGAAGGCTCCACGTTCGTCTAAATCGAATTGAATTAGAGTCAGCCCAGTCAGACTCGTTCAGTCTGGATACCACCCTCTTCCGTACCCGGCATGACTGGACCAATACTGAGATAATTACAACGTTGTATATCAGACTTGTTAACTTCTCTGACCTACATTGCTCCATTAACTTCAGGCTACTCAATTTGGGACCTCCTGCAGATCAATAGGTATATTGTATAACAAAAGATTTATAAAGAGGGCCAAGTCATATCACCAAAATGAAGCTGATGAGCATCAGAAACTCTCTGGCATACCATAGTAATTTAACAATACTAATTCACCCATTCCAAAATGCAATTTGGCATGCTGATCTCATCTTATGCCCTCATCCAGCAGATATAGTAATGGTCAAAAAATTCGAGTTCAAAATTTTGACGAATCTCCATATTCTAGACCTCCCTCAGTTCGAAAAACATATTTTTAGAAAATGCCGGTCTGTCTGTCTGTGACAAAGATAACTCAAATATGCTTTGAGTAGACGATTGAAAATTGGTATACGGTTTTTACACCAAATTTGCAGATATCTATCAAATTTTGAGTAAAATCTGTTAAGAGGAAGTCTATATGTCTGGCTGTTCGAATATAAGTTAACAGAAGAATTACAAAACAAAGAGAGCTAAATAGATAAGATTTGATGCACAGATTTAATGTCTGTACTGTAGACATTTTTCAAATTATGAGCCAAATCTAACTAGGGGCTGACTGTCTATCGATCTTTAATTTCAAAAATATGCAAACACACATTCATAAACACAATTACTTAAATATATTGATATGTGATTTTGTGATTGAAAGTGCTGTTTTGTGTCAAATTTTTGTTTCAATCGATTGGGAAAAACATGTTTAAAACGGATTCTATTAACCGCATGCCAAGAGCTAATCAACGAGTTTCTAAGATTGACACTATAGATTCAGTAAAACTGTTAAATGCGTTCCGAATATATTAATATTTCGTACTATTGTGCACCACTGTCATGTGACGCGTTCTTTGGCGTGGAATGTTTATTAGAAAATATTTCGGAAGGTTTGGGGGACAATACTCCCGATGATATGTCTACTGTTCCTTGAAAGATTCTATTTAGAAATGCTAATAGGTTCCGTCTAATCCTAGTGGCTTTCAACGAGGAATATTTCGGTCTTGCCAGTTTGATGGTGCAGGTGGTCAGACATCATAGATAAACACCTCACACTTTTAACTATGTTGCAATGCTATCGTATATTTTTATTTTGTGAATTCTATAGGCAGAAAATAAGCCTGTTTCTTTTTCTTTGCGCCAAAGTCATGAATTTGATGAATAATTTCAGTTTTTCTAACTTATAAAGGATACAAATTCCCCACTCATCAGTTTTTTACTATCTCGTATGCGTAATATAGAGAGAGTATAATATAATAAATATCCTCGAACTCGAGATTATGAAGAATCTTTACATGTTAGAACATCCTGAGTTCTAAAAACACATTTTTGAAAAATAATTGTTTGTCTGTGACAAAAATAATTGAAAAAAAAAGTGTTCAGCAAGATGAGTTAAATTTGGAATATGTCCTTTATACCGAATTTGCAGATTTCTATAAAACTTGGGACAAAATCTGCACTGAGGAAATCTGTGAGTCCGGTTATTGAAAAATAAGAACATGAAAACTACAAAATGAAAACAGCTAGATTGATAAAATTCGGTACTCAGATTTCACATCTATAATGTAGAAATCTATCAAATTTTGAGCCAAATCCAATTTTGGTTGACTGTCTGTCTGTTTGTACTTTTAGAAACTTGTAAAAGAGATAATCCAAAAACACAATCACTTAAATAGATCAAATTTGGTTTGAAGTTTTGTGACTCCAGATACAGTTTGTGTCGTGTTTCTGTTTTAGTCGGTTGGAAAACGTATATAAAACACAGGTTCAATATTCGAGTGATAGTGACCGCATGCCAGGGATTATTCGCCAGAAAATTGTACTAAATAATAATTGATAGATTCATTAAAATTGTTAAATTTACGCCAAAGTTCAATATTTGGTAACTATTTTACGCAAATATAATGGAAGGCATTTTGTGGGATAATGCCTTTATTACAGAGTTATAGGATAATTGCGAGGAAACTATTTTGTTGGTCCTTATCTGTTTTCCATTTCTGGAAATTACTGCACATATTAATTAGCAAAGTTAAATAATATTTTCTGAGACGTCTTTCTTTGAAACTCAGAAAAAGTTTTAAAATTATTTTTAAGAATTCAAAAGTAATGTTTGCAGTTCACAATCTATCTAACCTTTTCAGAACTAATTATCCCTTTTTTTGTCAAGGAAACTGAAGCGCTGCGAAGAAGTTTCTATTACTTTTAAAGTTTATAAGTGGAAAACGAGCTCAAAAAATGTTTGAGAAAACAAGAAATCAAACACCGTGAAAAGTTTTTCATAAAACCATAAACATTTCTTTCTTTTTTTTTCTGGCAAAAATGTCAGAAGATATAATTAGCATGGATTTAAGAAGGAAACTTTGCCACTCATTCCAATATTCATGAAAGAAAATCGTATCATTAAAAAAAATGCCCCAAAAACTTTACCGAATAATTGAAAAAAAAATAAAAAAAATGATTTGAAAGGACTTTAAAGGTTTAGGTACGTTTGCATATTTAACATTTGACTGATTACAAACCATGAGTCCGTAGTTAGTCAGAAAAGAGTAATTATTAACAAGTATATATATATATATATATTTTATCAAAGAACAAAACAGTAAAAAATATACTTGATAATAATAATAATAGAGAATATTCTGATCTATTTTTTAATGTTGCCATTTTCCACAAGCTATTATTTAAATAAAGAACTTCTTTAAGGTTCGAATCAGTAAATAGTACGAAGAAAAATAAACATTTTTTAAAATTTCTGCTCAGTAATTTTCGAATATTGTATTTACTATTCTACTTCAAAGACAATTTAAAAGTTAATTAGTGAAACCTTAAATATAT
>JAPMOR010052022.1:30094-53737 GCA_026543865.1 Argiope aurantia | reverse complement strand
GGTTTAAAATTAAAGAATAAAACTAATGCTTTATTTTAGTTCATGAAGTAGCAAAGAACTAATGCTGAATATTGACGGCATTATATATAGGGGGGAAAAGCTTAAAGCCAAATCAATTAGACATATTTTTTTTTTAATTTAATGTCATCACTGTCGAATCGACCACAATCGAAATTATAAAAGAAGAAAAAAATTGAAACTTTTGTACATGTGTGCCAACCATTTAATATATATCATGTAGTATTCCCATATATTCAGAAGAATATCTGATTAATTCGGTCTTTGTTATTAATTGATACAGAAATAACAATTTAAGTTTATGCATTTTTTGTTTTAGATTCGTGTAATATTTATTTAATTCTCATGATTTTGAATTAAAAATAAGAAAAATATATGGAAAGTAAAATTACAAATATTGCTAATTGAATATATTAGCCATAATACGCTATGAAGGAAAGAGTATAATCATGCAATTATTATCATCAATTTGCATCTTTGAAACAGTTGTGCAAATATAGTTTCTTACAATGTTTAGTTTTGAAAACGAAATATTTTAATTTTTTTCACTCAGCAAATTTTTTATATTTTCTGTGTAATATCAATCTTTCAAATATTTTGTTATTTATCAATCAAAATTTGAGAATATTATTTTATTTTTTTTAGTATTTTTGTAAATTCTAGGATTAATTTGTTATTTGGTCTCTGTAGCAGTAAGATATGTCGATGCTTATTTCTTGGAATTAAGCTATTTGCAAGATATGGCTCTCTTTGGAGAATGACAGTAATTAATACTCCCACAAGATGTGGTCGTCACAATGATTTCAATGTAAGGACATTTTGCTCACATGAGCTAGTTGACTGATTTCATACGATACTGAACTAATGTTCTGATAGATGTTCTGATGTTACGTAAAGAATACTAAATGAAGAATAGGTCATCATGCAAAGTTAAGAATTCCATATTGAACTAGTTGTCATCTGAATTTTCCGGTGATCTCAATTTCATTTCCATCGACTGTGTTGGAAATAAAATTTTAAAACTTGTCCATTTGAAAAGGCATCACACCACATATTCTATTAATCAACTCATTAGTGAACAAGTGATGATAGAAAAATATATCCATATGAAATTTTTTAAATCCATAACTGATGCGAAAGATAACAGAGATCAATTTGTTATATAAAATGCTCCAAGTGAAGGATATCATACCCAAAAGTTAGAAAAAAAAGTTTTAAGTTTCAATGGGTTTTTAAAAAAATGACTCCTTAGTTTCTGTGATAAGGTAAAGGAAAGCACATTAGAAATTATTTATAGGAAATTTAAATGCCTAGTCAGAAAAATCGCATAGAATAATAATCATCCATTATATTCTGTGCATGACGATTTTTATATCAAACAAATTATTAAAAAATGACAGGTTAAAAAATTCATTGCATCAAGAAAATTATTTTATCGTCTGCATTTTTAGAATATTATTTCTCTCTCTTTCTAAATCAGGGTTAAAATTTTTAAACTCATATTACATTAAATGAGGAAAATTTTCATTCAATATTAAACAAAAGTAAGCAAACAATTTTTGAAAAATAAGTATTTTTGAAATATAGAATTATTCATTCCTTAATAACAGTTTATGCCGTAGAATTCGATTTCACATTAAAAATAAGCTTAGCGTTTCATAACGAGTGAATTGTGAAATTCTGTGTATCATCTGCTGCATTGTAAAATTTGAAAAAAAAATATTATTAAAATAAACGACGCTGGATTGAAACAAAATTAATAGGCCTGAAGAGTTACTTTCTAAAATTTTGAAATGTGATAATGGTTTTTGTGTAATAGTATTCTCAAAAGTAACTGAAGTAAACAATTAAAATTTCAAATATTTTTTATTAACCCAAAGACTGATTAAAAGTTTGAAAAACATTTTCCTGGTGAACCTCAATTATTCTAGAATTAACTAAATGCCAATTTCGGCTACAGCAGGTGCAAGAATTTGCATGTGAAATGCTTAGAAGAATTTTACATCATGCAATTAGCAAAAATTATTCAATATATAAGCGTCATCATGTTAAAAACGACAAAGGAAATATACAAAAATAAATTCTTTGATCTTCTACTGCATATTAAACAATATAATCAAATTTATCAGTGATAAATGTGTTAGAAGTCTGATTTAACATCTATTATTATCTATTATATAATATAAAAGAAAAATTAGCATTTTGAAAAGAGGGAAACAGAGCAAAATTCAATAAAAATTCTTCCTATTTCATAACAATGTCACCTATATTCTATTAAATTAGTTATGGTGACTTGATGACGAGTTGAATTTTAGGGTATTAACCCTTTAAGGATCTAATGCATTCCATAATAAGCTTTGAGAATCAAGTCCTTTTCATAGTACAGTGTGACAATTTGGACAATGATGGTGTTTTTAGTCATCTCATAGTAATTCAATATCATGGCAATTGCCTTAAATAAATTTTGAAGTTTAATTAAACGAATTAAATCTGCTGACTTTCTTATTTCATGACAAGTCTTTTCCATGATTTTTTTGAAGTGAATTCTTACTAAAATGACACTAGATGATAACGATTATGACTGCTCACTTGTAAGGTCTCGATTCAGGACTGAAATGTTCCATATTTAAAATTAGAATGCAACTATTGGCGGTGAAAAGGGGGCTTTATGAAACTTAGTTTCGAAGGTTAAACTTCTTTCCATTGACATGGCGTGGATATTTGGGAAGGAACTGAGCAGCTTAGAAGTGGTCCTCTTTATTTGCAAATGTTTAAAAATTTCGATGTCTATTTTTTTTTTCAAAAATATTTCTCATAATATATCAAAACTGTCTATAGTATGACTGATCTAAATCTGGCTTTTGAATTTTGGATGCTGTTCGTATTTTATTTCAGACGTATAAGCCCTTTCCACAGTTTATGTTTTTTGGGGCTACAAACAAAATAGTTATCCTGATTAAATAGATTCGATGTGTGTCATATATTCATCACGACTCTTTAGTTTGAATTTATTGCTAAGATTGTTAAATAACTTATTAATTAAAAAACTGATTATCATATAAATTATGTTTTCAAGTTTATCTTCCCATAAGTAAATCTGACAAATCGCAATTGCCATGAAACCGAAACTTTTTCATTTGGACTCTCATCATAATCTCTACAATTCATTGTCGTCAGCGAATGGAATTCCAAATATTGCCTTCTCTTTTCAATCTAATTGGTCATTCTTACTTAAGATGAAGGATGATTAGCGGGGGTGTTCTAAGATGGGGAGAGGAGAAGGGATTTGCGCTTTTTCTTGGAGTAGGCCGAATGTCACGTGAGAGTGGTGGGCGCCCAATGGCAGGCGGCGTATAAAAATCCGAGAACTCTGCCGATTGGAGGATCTTGCACGAAATTGCTTTCCTGCACCCCACGGCAAACGACATTCCGACGGGAGAACGATTTCCCGGTTCTTCGCTGCACAGCATTTACGGGTAAGTTGTTAACTCAACACTATCTGTAAATGGAGATTTTTCTTTAAGAGAAAGTACTGCATCTGTAAATGAAGAGTTTTTTCTTCTCATTATTTTGTATTATAATCTGGGAGCGTGATATCATTTTCGATGTTTAGTTCAAGAATTTGATAATGTGTTTTTATTCTACTTTTAAAAATTGAGACACAAAAATGTTGTCTTTTTCTTGTGCATCTGCAAAGCAGATGGTTTTTAAACTTTTATCTTTACTTTTAGCTTTGTGAATTTATGTAATGGTAAGATTACATTTTATTGCGCACTTGTTTTTAAACACAGCTGTTATTTCCTGTTAGTTAAGTTAAATCTTTATTCTTTCTAAATTATAGATTCCTGTAAAAAAAATTTCAATGTATAGAAAATTCAATGCACAAAAATATGTATTGCAAATTCTTTAATTCTCTTACTAAGTATTAATTTTGTATTATTAATTTTTTTAGTATTATAGAAAATTTAAAATAATTAAACTATCGAAAGAACTTATTTTAAAAATACAAATAACCTAATTTTTAGCAATTTTATTTGTTGAAATTTCATATTTTTTCCCCCGTATCTTTTTCCCCATCTCGTTGCCAACGGCTTTATTAATTTAGATACCTCTTTCACTTTTAATGGTTTCTGTGTAGAGACTACAAGAAATCTTAATTTAAAATGAAAATTTACTCTATACTATTAAGTTAATTAAATAAAACAGATATAAAGAATAACATGCTGTTCACCGGCAAATATTTCTTGTTATTACAACTTCCAAGAATTTCTATTGCAGTAGCAATCGATGAAAATGCTTTTTTATTTAATTTACTTACTTACTGTGAAAGAAATCAAATGAGGCTTTCTGGTTGTAATATGTAAATATTGAAAATTTTTGTTTGATTTATATAATTTTTAATTTATATATATAAACTGTTTTTCTTTTGAAAATTCGGGATCATTTAAAAAATTATCAATGTATGGACATTTTCAATAAAAGAAAGTTTGATAGTTAAAGAAAATTAAAGATATTAATCCTTATTTGAATTTCACGATTTATTTTCTCTAACAAGTAAATTAATTTTTGTATAGTATGTATGAGCTAAAATTATTTAAGTTTCTAAGTATAATTTTTGCAGTCAGTTTTATGGTTTTATGAATATGTTCTATTTTTTTATAACGCGATTTTATGTGGGTTGAATTTTGAATAAATTTTGTTTGGATATTAATTCCATATTTTATAAGAAATCCCAGTTCTTAATTATATAATCGAATGCGCTCATGTAACCGAATATTTATGAATTTATGACAATCAGAAGATTTAAATCATTCAGTAAAGAAAAGTTAGGATAGAACAAGTACTATTCTGCAGGAAAGTCAATCGCTAAGGCGGAGATTTGTTAAAATTATTTAATGACAGTGCTTAATATTAATTATTCAATTAAATTCATTTATCCGAGCCCAATATCATATAAGCGTTTAATCATTGTATTGTTAGATTTCTAAAATAAAATTCAATAATTTCTTAGAAGATTAAAAAGAACTTCTAGGATCCCATAAATGCCTCAAATGCTTTGAAGATTTTTATTTTCAATTAAGACGAAAACATTTTATTAAATGAGAGCGAACAATCAAACTAGAGAGTTGTGAGGATAAAAAGCAATGTAGGTCTAAGTACTCGTGCATCGCAAACACAGTGATATTGTTTGTTTGCAGTTTTCTGAACTTCCCTTATTAAAACACGCATGTCTACCATTTTAGATACGTACTTTATTTTAGAAAATCAATACTATCACTGAATTATTACTTTAGAATAAAATTAAATACGTATTATCTCTTTCATAATTTTAAAATTCGTTGTTTTTCTAAGTCATTTAAAGGATGAAATAAAATCTTTTCATTCTGTATTTTTTCAAGAGTCCATAATATTATTTAACAATTAAATAATTAATATTAACAATTAAAGGCGTTATATCTGCATGCATCTCGACAAATAAAATATAATTCTAGTCCTGAAAATGTTCTGAAGGAGATCTACAGAAAACATTCCATATTTTAACAAATCCATTACAGTAAAAATTATACACCAACAAATCCTTACTATACAGTGAAATTTATCATCATTTTGTTCCCACCCAAACGAATTGGTTCAAATCGACTAATAATTTCCTTTATTGTACTTTATTGTATTGTATTTTTGCCTTTTTGAGTACAATTTCCTTTTTTCATCTTCATCATTCCTGCTCCATTTCTTTTTCTGCGAACCATTGTTCTATAAACTTTAAAATAAATTTCTAGGAACTATAAAAAATGTTCATCATTTACACTTATTCTTTAAGTGTTCTAAAATGTTGCAAATTCATTATTCTAAAGTGTTGGTTTCTAATGTTTCAGATATTTTTAAAAAACTCACTTTAGGGGTTTTTGCAATATTTTTATCGAATTGAAATAATTTGTAATGATTAAGCAGATAAGGCTTCTAAGTAAGCTGCAATTTCTACAAACGATTATGTTCCATGTTACAATTTAAAAACGGCACATAAGACTTTAATTTATTTCATTTGTTAAAAGCAGTGGAATTTCATGTTGTTAAAAATGTTTTATACATTTGACCGTCTTTAACAAATAGAAAAACTAATACTCTTTTAACGATAGTGTGTGGTGTACTTGTTGCCATTTATTGCTCGATGAAAAAGCTGAAGTGCTCAGACATTACTGTCGTTTTTCTGTCCTCTGTTGTCTGTTTTATGTCTGTATTCCATATACTATCGGAAGGCTCAAACCTTATTTCCTTACATTTACATTTTATAAAATTATTTCAGTTCCATACAGATTTTTACATTTTCTTGAAACTATGCTTTTAATCTTAACACTATTTTGAAAATTTAGTTTGGTGCAGTTTGGTTTACATAATGGTTTTTTTGTTTATACCAGATAAGCAACTAGAATATTTTTGAAAGCATGAAAGAATGTTCCGAAAAGAGACTTTGACTTTAAAAAAATTTTCAAAATGGGCAATGATTTTAAAACATCTGAACTGAAACAGATGATATATGCTTATTAGTATTTGTATATCTAGAGGCAACTTATTATTTTTACCCATTCTTTATTTTCATAGCCATCAGTCGTCGACATATAATTATACAAAACTTTTTTTAACGAAGTAAACATTTTTATTACAGTGTACTTGAAAGTTCAAGTGAAATCACAGAGAAATATTTCATTGCATTTCTTTTATAGGAAGAGAAAAATGACAGAATTCCTCAATTCCAAACACAGTGTCGATTTCACCAATTTTTATTTCTTATTGAAGTTTATGACTGAAAGATATAACGGTTGCCTGCCTTCTCCTCCCAACGCTCTGAAAATTTCAACATCTGTCTAAAAAAAAAAAGAACTTTAGCCGAGCCCTTACCCTAGCAATCGGTCCGCTTTTATCAATTTTATTCTCTAATTTATACATCTAAAATAAAACTCATTTTTGACATTATGTATGTCTGCTTGTGAACATGCTAACTCAAAAACCCTTTAAATTAGACAACCGAAATTATTTATGTGGAATTACGACCGAAGTTGCAGATTTCTATCTAATCTTGAACGAAATCGATTCAAAGAAGGTCTATCTGTCTGAATGTTCGAATGCAAGTGAACTCGATAACTGCAAAGCGCAAAAATCTAAATAAATGAAATTTGATGTTTAATTTTAATATCGAAAATATAGACAATTACGTTTATTTCGTAAGAAGGCTAATAAAATGGAAATATGTTTACCAGTTTTGTCTATTTATTTCAAACACGTTTATTCACTGCATGTCGTTAAGGGGAGGAGGGGTTCGTTAGAATTACCCAGCTTCAATCACCGTACCGAATTCGCCAATTACTATTTCAAATCAATGCCCATATCCTCAGGATATATCACGAAAGGTCATATTTCGATGATTTCGACGGAAATCTTGGAAAAGTTTATTCGCTGTGCATTCTTGAAGAAAAAAGTCTACTACAGAATCCCATAACATTTCCAATCTAACCTTTCTAAATTTCCTTCCATCTGAAAGCTCATAAAGCTTAGAAACCAAACAAGAACTACCCCTGCATTGCCGTGACGTCTGGGGCAAAATGAATACTATCACGTGATGGCACTCAGGCCAGAACTAAATTCCTAATGCCCACCACTATCCACAGTATAGCCCCTTTCATAATAGATATATATCGTAAATGGTATGAAAGTAACCATTCCTATATTATTACATTACTCACTAGATAAACGAAAGCAACTAACCAATCGGAAGCTTCTCAATCCTATCTTCGAAGCATCCCGTCTTTGAGGACTGACATTTAAACACGTCAGGCATAGTCATTTATCCATCTCCGGTATCCATTTTCTAGATTTATCCCCCGCATAACTTGCTAATCTTTTTTTAAACCAATGAGTACTTTCTTTGTTTCAAGAAAATTTAGTTCCTCAAAATTTGTTGAAATGACTAGATCAATGCTATTAATATAGTGGACGAGCAGCTGGTCTTCGGAGGCTTCTAGTAATTAATATTTCTTTGATTTTGAACCAATATGCAAAAAACATCGAATTTAAATTTAAAAATTTTAAATACAAATCTAACAAAAAATATATCATTCATATAAAATAGTTTATTTTAAATTTATTAATTAAATAAATAAAAAAATAATTTATCAACTTTTTTATTGATTTTTTCACTGTAAGCAACCAGAACCCACGCTTAAATTATTTAATTATATTGCACACTATTTAATAAATGATATTTTAAATAAATTACATTGTGTTGCTAAAAAATTTTAAATTAGCTTATTAGAACAGTTTGTTTAATTTATAAAGTCTTTTGTCCTTTTGCATACACAGTATGTGAATATTGGTTAAATTTAGTTTGATACTGGAAGGCTTAAGAATTCGTGTAAAATTTCCTTCAAATGCCAATTGAAATCCTCAAACTCAATGGAAATTCTGTGCAATTTCTGAAAAACTACTTGCATTTTATTAAAGACGATTTTTTTTGTCATGTGACTATTTTAAGTCAAATTTTTGTGCGGTAGCTTCTGAGGGTAAAGACCCCTGAGCACCCGAAGGCAGAAGTCTGACTTCTACCTCAAATGAAGATAGCACATACACACTCGCTTGCACCAGCACTTTTTACAGGGGGGGGGCTCATTCACGCACCTCACAGAGAAAACACAAGGAAGAGAACAACCATGCCCGAACCAGGACTCGAACCCGGAACGCCTAGATTACGGGGAAGACGCACTACCTCTAGGCCAGGACGCCATTAAAGAGGGTTTAGACACACAATAGGTCATGGTAGTCTGTGATAAGAAGGTCTGATGCACGTGAAATCCGATAATGCCAAATGTCCACTCGTTGGTGTGGTGCGGAAGTTTGGAGAGGAAGTTGCCGCCCTCATCATCTGATCGAGGTTCAGATTGCTTTAATACGAGACATTCATAAAACTAAACCTAAATCAAAGTTAAACATACAATATATTTTTACTTTCCTTCAAACTAGCTAGCTTTGTAGTCAGCTTTCTAAACATACAATATATTTTTACTTTACTTCAAACTAGCTAGCTTTGTAGTCAGCTTACTAAACAGAAATTGGAACTGAATACCATTACATTTGAATCTTTTATGCAAAATTTTTATTACCGGTTTATTTAATACAATATTTATATATTTCAAATTATTTATAATTTCAGATACGGCATTTAAGACATGCCATTATATTAGCCTTAAGCTTATTCTTTTTATTATTGACATGAGCAACCCTAGTCATAATATGTCATAATGCCATAATAAAGGCCATCTATTTAATTATGCATTCTCAGTGCTAATTTCACCCTTTTTATTAGTTTCATTTAAATTCATTAGTTTCATTAGTAAATTCATTAAATTCATTAGTTTCATTTAAATTCATTTAAATCTCATAATTACATTTTTTATCCAATGCTCCTTTAGCACAGTATTTTTATATTTCAAATTATGATCGTCATTTAACTGAGGGTATAACATTAGCCTTACAGTTATTGTATGCATGGCATCGTTTTTCATCATATGCCGTAACTCGCTACGTCATCTTATTGTAGGCTCTCAGTATTACGAGTAATTTCACTCCTTTATTTTTTTATGCACAATCAATCTAAAGTTGATTCCAATATTCAACTAGATAAGTAAACTTTATGCCCAATATTATATTATCAAAATTAAAATATGCTGATAAAATAATTAAAGAATAGCAACGATATTCATTCGGTATGTCAGAATGTGTTTCCTAATGTATCAAATATTTCAAAGAATTTTTAAATAGAGACTCTATACAAGTTTTGAAGAAATAAAAAAGTGAAATTCATAAGAATTTAATAGAAGAATTTTTTTAAATAAACAAAGTCTTCATTTTTTTAGCTTTAAATGATGGAAGTTAAAAATGATATTAAATATTATCATTAATAATAGAAATAATATAAATATCACTGAAAGAGAATGGGAGAAATGAGAATTTAATATAACGTAATAATTATTGAGGTGCAACGGCTCCGAAAATTTTCGTAAAAAATCGCCAAAATTTAGCCCTATTTTAAATAAATATCTTTAAAATCAAAATGTCGAAAAAGTGACTCCAAGGTGTGCATATTCTCATCTTCCAAATTATATCGTATTCAGTTTACTAATTGTATATCAAATTATTTTTTCTAACAAAAATCACCATGCATATACATTCGCTTTTATTATTAACGGAGGTGAATATTAAACTGATTTCATTTATAGGACCTAAAAAATAATATCTAATTTTTGAATGCTTATAATATTATTGATTATTTTCAGTTCGAAATAAATCTCAATGGACATATATGTTTTCGTTAGCAAACCAGAGAAGATATTTTTTTTTATTTATTAAAATAATAAATGTTTTTTTTATTCGGTCTCCTGGGAAGCCTATTTTTTCACATTAATATTTTCAACAAAATATTTTTGTTAGTTAAATTCTGCATTAATTAGTGTATCATTTTGTCTATTCTTTGTAAGTTTAATTCTTTTACTTACAATGAAAAAAATTAATATTGGTCACAACATGTTTTCTCTTACGATATTTTTTTAAAAATTTTAAATGATATTCTCTTACCACCCACGTCTCACCCCATTTCTGCTTATTAGGAGTTTTTCCGCATTTTGTGCTGTGCAATTATTAAAAACACTCTGCACTTGTGATACAGCTAATTACATTTTGTAAGCAAAATAGTTTTTTAATTATATTTTAGCTAATGTCATCCCAGCACTTTTGTATGTGTGTGATCTGATACAACTGTTGTATTAATTAATTATATCCTCCGTTCTCTTCTTGTATTGGATCTGAGAGACATTTAGTCCCCTGAACATGAATTTATATCCTTCACTAATTGCTTCATCGTCACTCAATGCATCAATTTGTACCTTTGTCCCAAGTGGCATCATATGCGATTAATAGAGGTTTGTTTGCTATGGAGCAACTGCTCCCATCGCGTTGGGACCTTAGTTATATGGATTGAAAGCTTCTGGTATGGTTATTGGTTCTCGCTACCCAGGTGGTTACAAAAATGGTGTGGGGTCAGCTAATCCCAGTGATGTCAGGATGTGCTACTTACGTAAAGAATTGTATCAAGACTTAGAACTCAACGTTAGTCCCTGCAAATGTTGTCATGATGGTTCGGTCAGTCAAATTTTTCCGTATGTCTTAGTGGCGGGAAGGATTAGCCAATGTGTTCTTATGCAAGAAACTGTTAAATCTATGTTTGAAACAGTTTGAAAACCAAAGGACCAATCACACAACAACATTGGCCCGATTTCGACAATTTTTATTTCATGTCAAAATTAAGGATCTCTAGATATAGCCTTAATACTCTCTTCAATATCAATAATTGCGCCTCCATTTTAAAGATAAATCTCTAAATTACTACTTCACACCGTGTATTTTTAATAGAAACAAAAAATCTACCACACAGTCTCCATCTGCACCAATTTCTCTACTTTTTAATTCATTTGAAAGCTCATGGCGTTTAGATATATTACCACCGGCAGCCTGTCTTTCATCGTTTCCGTTTAGAGGGATTTCGAAAAAATAAAAGCATAAAGTAAAATATTTGTAGAACCTCCAGCCTCAACAATTAGAGTGATTTTCCACCATTTTTTGTGCATAGCTAATCAATCAGAAATGCTCTATGATTAATAAAACTTTCATTTAGTGTAATATGATTTTATCACATCAAATGAAAGTATAACATCAAAGTTGGTTGACACTACTGAATCAATACTATTAACGTAGTAAGGGAGCGACAAACAAAGAACGTGGACTAGTATTTAAATTAAGTCCTAATAAAGCTCAGTATTTCTCGCTTTGTTATATATTGAGAGTTTGAGAAATAAGACGTTTTATAAACTCCTTAGAATATAGAATGCAAAAAAAAAATTATCAGTTTGAATTTTACACAAGTTCACTTCAGTTAATTAATAGAAGCAAGATGTGTATTTCAACTTTTATGTAAAATGACTATGATGAGATATTGAATGAAATTAAGTGCCTGCATATTTAAAAAATACTTTTTATAAATATTTTATAACTGTTTTTAAAATCCTTTAAATTTTTAATTAATTTTTATCTGCCTCTTTTTTATTTTAATTTATCATTCATTTTTACAAAATATTATCAATATTTGAAAACAATTTTTCTGAATATCACTACCGTATTATAACAAAATTTTACGTTTATAAACATTAAATTGTATTGAAAGAAAATATACACTGGTGTGCAACACTTAAGCAAAAATGCAAATTTTAAGCAGACAGCCATGAAATTGCAGAAAAGGGGTTATTCCGATCCGTACAATGAACAACAATTCAAAAGAAAGATTATGTATATGCAAATGTCAGGAACAAAACATCATAGTCGACTTAAATGCACTCAAAACGTGTGCGGTTGGCGCACGCAGCTCAAGACTACGAAGAAGATAAGAATGGAGGCGCAATTAAAGGCATTCGCTGCAAGTGCAAGTGAGTTCTTTCGAGCAATATGGCTAGAAGGAATCAACGGGACGACTTCACATGTGGAAGAATGATCGGAAAGCTTGAAGAGGGGTGTAATTTGTAGCTGAAGAATTTGGAATCAATAAAAATGCCGTTTCGCGCACTTGGAAAGCCTTCCGAACACTACTGTTAGTACTGTGGAGCCGTCCTAGAAAAACAACTGCAGTAGATGGTAAATATATCGTCGTGGAGGCGAAAAGAGACCGATACCAGTCAGCAAACGTCATTGTGTACAGCAATAGAGCGACAAGTGTTGCGATTTACTGTGAACAGACCTATTCGCCCGCCGCCCAAAAAAATGCATCCATTTGAAAGTTCGCCATAGGCGGCCCCGTTTATAGTGATGTAAGGAAAACAAAAATTGGACATCTCGTCAATAGAGCCGTATCCTCTTTACGGATGAGAGTCGTTTCAGTGCCACAAGCGGTTCTCAACGCCAGTTGATTTGGATAGAGGTCGGGAATCGGTTTCAACTCAGTAACATCACGGAACGAGACCGTTATGGTGGTCCTGGAGTTGTGGTGGTGAGAGGCATTATGATGAATGAATGGACTGAACTCCACCCATTTCGACATAGGTATTGTAACCGGAGATAGCTTTTGTAAGGAGGTGATCCTTTCTCATGTGCATCTATTCCTAGGTGCTATTAGATCAGATTTCCCTTTTATGGATGACAATGCACTGCTAAACCGAACTGATGATGTTCAACAGCTACCGGAAGGTGAAGATATCGCTTGAATGGATTGGCCATAGTTCTCCCCTGATTTAAATACCATAGAACATGTGTGGGATGCTTTGGGGAGACGCTTTCAGGAACGATTACATCCTCCTGGGAACACACAACAATTGAAAGATATGCTGATTCAGGAATGGACACTCTTGCCTCAAGAACTGTTAAGCAATCTTATGCTGAGTATGGAGAGACGGTGCGAAGCAACCATTGCAGTAAGGGGAGGGCATATCCCATACTAAGGAAGGGGAGGGCATATCCCATACCATCTGTTTATTGTTCTTCCTCTTGGTCAAACAATCATGTGTAACAATACTATGAGTTCAATAAAGCCTCTTTTTGTTTAATTCGATACTGTATGTATCGTATTCGTTTTTGCGTAACTATGCTTTCGTCATCGTTTAAGTGCAAAGTGCTGTCTCTCATTTCTGAATTTCATGTCTCTCAGATGATTTCTTGTGGAGTTATGGCAAAAAAACACCTGCTGCTTAAGTTTTACATACCAGTGTATTATATATGCAAAGTGCTTCATTGAAGTTAGTGTTTAATTTGACATAATTAAATTTAATATGATTTAGAATTCTGGAATTCCTTTATGATACCTTATAGGCATAAATTTATTTATTTAGAATGAAAAAGCACCTTACAAGAAAAAAAAACTCCAGTTGCAGCATGCATTACAAAACAAGCATCAAATTAAAAATCTAATATCAAATAATCTATACAAATAGTCAGGATGAATGTGTGAATGTTTGTGTACATGTTTTTAAGACTACAGGCTAGACAGTTTGCTCTACAGCTACCATATGTATGCAGCATACATCTGGTAGGATTGTCCTACAGCACATGTATTTCTTTGTTGGGAATGCGCATATTTGAGATTTTTTTTGACATTCCGATAAGAATTTTAATTAATTAAATATAAAGCTAAATGTTAACATTTTTTCATCATAACTTCCAAAAATATTGCTACACAAAACGGATTTCATACCATTTCAAAATTTTAAAAAATTGCCATTTTAATAATGCCTGCTTAATTGTTCTGTAAATTTTTTGCTGAAATTCGTTTTTTTTTTAAATGTAGATTGATTAATAGATTGCATTGTTTCCTGAAATTGTAACTATTTCTATAGTTTATCAAATATTGGAATTATATATATCAACAGAAAACCAGTTAACCGTCAAAGGCGACGTTTAACACATAAATAATTTTTAACATATAAAACTTCTAATGTACCTTTATTTATAGGAAAATGAGTGAGCCGCATATTTATTATTTGATGCTAATTTATTATAATACATTCGAGTCAGCAATAAAAGTTTGGAATGATTACAATGTCTTCTTTTTTTCTTTTTTGCAAAACTATATTTTGATCAATTTAAAATATTTCTTTTTGTTGTTAAAACAACACTAGAATGAGTTTTCTATTTGTTCATGATTCGATAGATTTTTTTTCTATTCTTCCATTCCTTCTGAATTCCTAAGTAATATGATCATTTATCGATTCCCGTTATAGAATTTTGTATGTAATAGTATTTTAATTTGCAATTATCCACCACTATATCAATTATACGTGCAAATATATATATATATATATATATATATTTAAAATTATATATATATATATATATGATATTTTAAACTCTTAAGTTAAACCAAATTAATTTCCAAAGCTTTATCTTAATTTAGCATAGTAGTAAATAGTTAATAAAGCATAGTAATTTCATTCTCTTATTTCCTGATACAATTCCACTTTCTCTTTAATTAATTCAATTGAAGCTGTGTAAAAATTACTGCGCAATAACTTCTACGTATCAAATGAAAGTGATACTACCGTTGCCCTTCTCAAAGGTCAGCACGTGTATTGAATTGGCGCGCGTCCAGAAATCCCATGTTATATAATACTAGTGATCATTTGTTTCGTCCCCTCTTTCTTACTTATGCTTTTGTGCCGCACTGCACCTTCAAGTAAATAAATCATGCCAATCTCCCTGGAGAGAATAAAACGAAATTTTAAAAAAAAGTCTCTTCACTGCTGGTCAAACCTGCATTCAGTTTCAAACAAAATAATGTTACATATATATATTATTTTGCTTTCTTTCATCAATTATAAATTTCTAGAAAATTTATCTTTCCTTTTACTATATTAATTCTTAGATTATGGTTTTATGAGAAATTCTTAGCATTTAATTGAGAAGTTATTGTTCATAAAAATATTCAGTACTAATTTTTTTTATCTTTTAGAATTTTATTCTTTATATACTCGAATATCTTTGAAAAATAACTGTATTACGATATGCTATCTTTTCTGTTAAAAAGTCAACTCTATTTCAGAATTTGAGTAGTTTTTTATATGCTCAATAATTCTAAAATCATGGAAGAAATACAGATACAATTCTTTTTTCTCGTCCCAAATAAAAATAGTGCAGTTACAGAGAGCTTCGAATTAGTTAAAATAAATTTTTAAACATACAATACAAGATAAATGGAATCCAAATTTACTATAGCAAACTAATCAACTATATAAATAAGAACTTGTGAAGTTAAGTATATATCGCTCGTAGTGCTATGTTTTACATGTGAATAATTTGTAAGCTAAATTCTCTAAAATGATAAATATAATAGGAGATATTTCCAATGGACTCAAATTTATTATTTCTAATTTTTTGTTCGTATGATTTAATTCAGCTAATATGCTGAGTTAAATCATAAGCGTAAAATGTACAGTGCCATTTTATTACTGAAATTATATCGTTGCAAATCTGTAATATTGTTTTCCCACGCAATTAGTTTCATCGTAAAGAAGAGAGATTTTAGAATATTTTTAATGGATATCAGGTCAATGCCTTGATGAAACTTGATGACGAATTTGGCGAATTTCGGAGATAAAAATGAGATAGATTTGATGCATTACAATAAATTTGGCAATGTCTCTCTTAGGAACCGAAATCCATGATCCTTCCCGGAAACTTTATACTTTGCAGCTGAAGCTTTTTTTGCTGAAAAGAGGAATAAAGAAAATTCCCTCTAGAATAAGTTTATCTAATTGACTTGCTCAAAATTTTGCAGATAGCTTAATAAAAATATTTCCCAGTTTACAAATAAAAAGTCTGCTTCTATACAATTTTTTAATTATTGAGAATCGATTTACTATTGGGATTTTATATGTTATTTATAGCATAAAATTTTCAATTTTATTTCCAGTTTTTAAGCATTAATACAACAGTAAAATACTGTTAAACAAATAGTTTTATTATTACTATTCTCTATTTTGTTATTATTCTCTATTTTGTTTCAGGTATTGCTGAACATATTGAGAAATTATAATCCAAATATGAGATAAAAAACTATGCATTTAAATTCAATTTGCAATGTTTTTCCAAAGAAAATCCTGTCAAAAATTAAAATGTGAGAAAATACAATTTCAAAGTGTAAAATATCTTTAAAACATGCTTTATGCAAATATAAAAATTAATTAAACTTCCCAAACAATAAGCTTAGAAACAAAACTCAAATCGTTTTTATGAAGAATATTGTTCATATATATGAATATCGATTTAAAAAATTTGATATATTTTGCAAAAAATTGACTCTTTAAAGTAGTCAATAAATATGAATGACAAAAGGGGGGGGGGCGAACCGGAAATAAAATTATCAAAAATGAAAGGAAAATTTTTAAATTTTAAAGTAATGTAAAAGTATTTTTGAGCGAAATATTTTGTGTAAAAGCTTTTAAATTTTTGATTAATTATTTAAAAATCTAATTAAAATTTTTTAAAACTATTCATTAATGAGAATTTCCTACTTAAGAAGTAATTACATGCCAGGTTAGTAGCTCTAAAATCAACAGTCTTCCCTTTAGAGTATTGAAAATCAATTGTTTTAACTCATCAAGCAATTATCAAATACCATATCTCCCTAAAAACATTATCATGATTAAAAAATCATGGAATCTCTTATTTCCAATAACAATAATTTTGATGTTGTACTTATCAGAATAAAATTTTAAGTAGAATATTTGTTCACAAATATTCTATCAACCTGAACACATGAATTTAATTTTCAAATATCTTTTTTTGCTAAAAACACAATTTAATCTAAACAAAAAAAATCATTTTAAATTATATAAACGTATTTGACTATGGATTTTGTTCCAATTCTTTCAGTTTGAATCAAACAAACGGGCACGTTTCATACATCAAAGCGAACCCAACTTATCTAAACTGAACATAAAAGTTATCTTTTTTTCAAAGAAATATGGAACTGTCATTTCCAAGCAATTACCTTAAAGTTATAAATGACTTCTTATTTATGAAAGGGTTGATATCTTTTTCGGATTTATACTTTGAAAATTTTAACACCTACAAAGCATATATTTTGATAATACTAAAAATAATTTATAAAAATATTTTATAACCAAATTTTTTTCTTAACATGATCTTTTATTTTTAAATAATATATTTCAAGGAGAACTGGAGAGTTGCGAGATCAGGATTCTCTTACATTTTACATTATTCTAATATCGATAACATAACACTAGCATCACATAATTCAAATCTGTCGGTAAGTGCTCTAAAAGAAAAAAAAAGCAGAATTTATTGGAGATTTAATAACTTGAAGATATTTCAGGTCCTCCTTTTTGTAAGAAAGTGAAAGTTTCCAATAATATCTTTGAGAATTAAGGAGATAATTAGTTTTTAATTTCAGTAATTTAATTATCTATAATATGCTTTCAGTTGTTTGTGATGTCGGTTAGATTTGAAATAATTTAGAGAAATATATTTTCAGTCAGAAACATTCTCAAGAAATTTAATTTGTGGATATCAAATGTTATATTTTTGCTAAAATTTTTAATCTCCCAAAAGGTTTTAATTAAAATATGTAATTCTTTTCAATGATTAATTTTTATTTATTCATTATTGAATTTTTATAAATATTTGATTCATGAAGCTGAGATGTCAGAATGATTGTGAAACTATTTATAGAACACATTTTTGCTTTTTAAAATTTTTCCAAATTAATACCTTAATAAAAGTTCAAATAATCTCAATATTCATTAAGATGCAATAAATGGTACTAGAAAAAAAATTTCTATACCAAACGTAACACAATCATACAATCCACACTATAAACATTGTTAGAAAATGATGATTTTGATGCAATTTTATTTTAAAATTAATTATTATTTAATATAGAGAGTCGGTCCAGAAATATAATTTTGAATATATTTTATATAACAATTAGTAAGTAAATCAAAACGTCATGATTCAAAATTAATAATTTTATTAAAAACCTCTGAATACTGAACCTTGTTTTGATTATATATAAGTAAATAGAAATTAGGATGTAATTTGCATTGATTTATTTTTCCACACTACTGATTTCAAACAGGTGGCTTATTTCTTTGTAGAAATAGCTAAAGTATAAACTTCATAACTCAAACCCAATGGAGTCCAGGACTTGAGAGTGTCCGTTTAAAGTAAATGAGCCCCCTTGAATTTTAATCATTTTATTAAAGGCAGATGACAGATCATTTTCAATAGCTAAGAAGATGTTTGTATTAGTTATTTTAAATTACGGCATTTTTCTTTCTTAGCATCTTACCTTCTGTAAAGTTATTATTTAAATTTATATAAATTTTTAAAAATAACTTTGGAAATTTAATTTTGGCAGCTATCTAATTATATCCTATATGACACTAGTACCATCTTGAAATATTTCCCTGAGATGTGCATGCCGTTGGACATTTGAAGCAACACGGAATTTGCAGATGAATCAGATAGGGAGACCTAACTCTTTAAGAATCTTTGTAACATTTCAGCAGTGAAATGATTTCTTTTTCTCTGGAACCAAGACATAATCGCAGAGGCTTAAATTCAGGGGCAAAAGCTCCAACGGGAGTTAAAATCAATCACGCGGTGCAATCGAATTTTTATAGAGTTTCTTAAACAATAGATTGTTGCAGCCAAATCATCTACAGTATTCTATTCCACTCAATTGATATATTGTATTTAAAAAAGATATTCTATGAACCTCTACAAGCTTTTCTGCACGATGCTGGTAAATTCATTGAATTCCTGCAAGCATTTCAAGCTGGTATTAATATTTTATCGACTGTAATGATAAAATTGTCACTATTAAATTTCCGACTCTTATAAAATGAAAAATTAGCATTTTAAAAAACAGAATCCAATCTTAAAAAATTTTGGGACATATTTTTATGAAAAAATATAGGCTTCTTTAATTAACCTTAACATAATGAATGTTATATTAGAAATTAAGTAAGAAAAGTGCCGATAAGAAGTGTAATGGCCGTTGTACAGAAAAAGAGAAAACCTAATTCAAACTATGAGTACAATAAATATAATGGTTCTGATGAAAATAAGTAGTTGTATGCTAAATATATCAGTAATATATTCTGATAAACTTGGATATTCTTCAGAACAATGAAACATGATTCTCAATGCACGTAAAAATTTTGCCAAAAATATTATTTATCCATAGTAATTTTTTTGTTTTGGAAGCGTCTTGCATCATTATTGGAATCATTTTTGTTCAAATCCTTACGAAAAAATTAATTTCGAACCTTAGTACGGTGCGCAATGACATAAAACTGTTATAGCTTCGATTCGTTTTTTAATTTGTCTGTTTTGATTGCATCAGCCGTTGTGATTCATGATTGACGACTTTTACGTCATGCAATTTACTGAAAGTAGATCTGTCTGTCCGAATGTTTTTCATTCTGTTCCTCTGTCTTTATTTCAATACCAAAAGCATATTTCCTTCCTTTTTTCCGAAAAATAGCATTCACATCAAGCAATTTACAAATAATAGCCAATCAAAAAAAAAAAACATTAGCGCTTTAGTGTTGTACTTGCTCTTGTTTTTGACAGAAAGATACCTTTTTTAAATGGGTGGAAATGACTATTCCTTGCTTATTATTTAATTAAAATGATATGTTATATTTTTCTTACGTGTCAATCACGCTGAGGCTGTCAACGACCAAAACACACTTAAAGCCAATCTTAAAATTTAATTTATGGTTGTTATTTTAAAATCTGTAAAGTTTTATTTCATTTAACTTATGACAGATGTCAATTTCAACTTAAATATTCAGCTCAGTCAAAGAAAAATTTCCGACTGTAATAGTTTGGCCTGGAATCAAATTTAAGTTACCTAAAACTAAAATTATTTTTCGCTCAATACGAGCAGTAATGCTTCATTAAATATGACTTTTACCTATGAATTTTTAGTTTTATCCAAAGTTCAGAATTAATAAGATATTACTAATTCATTCTAGAATCAATTATTAATTAGAGATATAATCAAACTACCGAAATAAAACTTTTCGATGAAAGCTTTCAAATAATTGAAATTGGAATTTCAATGAAATCCTGGGTAGGATTTTATTCAGTGATCAAGTGACAATGATTAAATCTCTTTTTGATAGAAAATCAAAAATAAAATTTCAAAAAGACTAAATAAATCTTTAATAGATAAAGCATTCAAGGATTAGTTTAGTTTAGTTATATTAACGTCCCTTTGTAACGCAACACTACGGCTATTTTGGGACAGGTCTTGTCATTTTCAACAGGAGTCAGATGATGAGGACGACACCTGAGCTGGCATCCTCCTCTCCACACCACACCAAACCACACCATCGGGAAAACACTCAAGGAGCATTTCAGTTATGTGAAACGTTTTTAATCAGTTAACTGGTTAAGAAGCAAAAAAAAAAAAATTCAAATAATTTATGAGAAATCATTCTTTATACAAAAAACATAAATATTATTTTAAAGCAACAAACATCAAAAACAAAAGCATGATGAAACATGCTTAATATTAAAACTTTCTATAAAACGAGTGCCAGGAACGCAAGATACAATGATAACGTTTTTATGAAACTTTAATTATGAATACTATTAATAATTCATAAAGACATTCGATATTATTTCGGGCTCGTCTCCTCTTCTTTTTCGAATTTAAAATGACTGATGATAATAGTTCTTAAGGAATTTGCATACAGATTTATGCAACAGCGTTAATAAAATTTGAGCAGCAGTTCCCAAGCGCAAATAAAATAGCAGCAGTTCCCAAGATTTTTTTTTTATTTCATTTGAATATTTGTATAAAAATGTAAAATATTAAAATCTACAAAACCCGCAATTTCGAAAAAAAATCAACTGTTGAAATGTGGCTTGTTTATTGCTTTGTGATTTAATCTTGGGAATACAAAAATCAAAATCAATTTATTTATGGTTGTTTATTATTGAACTGTAAACATAATGTGTATTATAAAAATTCCAGTCTTTCTTGAAATTTCTAAATAACATCTTGCAATGAAGAATAAGTCAAATTATTCATGAAAACAGAGGAATTATTTATTTTTAATATTGAAACTAATATTTTTAATATTGAAAGCAAATAATTTTGTACATATTTATTTTATTACTAATGTTGGCATTTATTCGATTGCATTTTCAAAAGAAAACCTTAATAATACCAGATTTTAGAAAACAGAAACATAATAGTAATAAATTAGTACAATTTAATAGTTAAAGTGAACAAGTTGAAATTTCTTCATGATTTTCAAATTGCTGTTCAAAATATTTCCAAAAAATTCAAACCCGAAAATGAATATTTTTGCAGGAGAAAAAATGAGAGCAATAAGTGCAGCGTAACATAAAGCAATGTGAAATTTCCGGAGTTTCAAAATTATGGATCTCAAATCAATTTTTGCTGGGTTCCAACACAATATTGAATGGGATTATATCTTTCTACAATTTGCAAAGGTACTGCATGGCTTAAAGCCATTATAAAACAATGCATTTTAAGCATTAAAAATACATATTTTTTTTAATTTTAAATATATTTTATGAACATTAGAAATAAATTTTATGAGATATTTAATAGAAAATTCTTTTTCCTCTATAATATTTTCTTTTGGGTCCAGAAAACCTTTCTAAAAAACAGAATGTACTATTCATCTCATTAAAAATTCAGTGCTTTAAAGTTTCGCTTTCCAAAAAGTGGAAGTAACATTTAAATATTTAGGAACTCTCTGCAATACAAGGAATGTGATAGTTTTGCAAAAGATAGGTATATTTATTGTACCTACAATTCTGTAATCACAAAATTATTTAAATCCTTTTAAAACTCCCTTTTAAATGTTAAGACGAAATTGTGATCAAACTTAAACTTTTTTCCGCTAAGCCATCACGGCTTCCACAAAGCTTTATTTTAACATTTGGAAATAAAAAAAGAAAAGGGAAAAACGCTGCTGTAATATCCAGATAACACAAAAATTATTTTTCATAGTTATTGATCTTATATATAAAAGTGTTTAAATATATATGTGCACTATCCTTTTTTATAAATGTTTAATTTCAATGCCTAACATTGATAGTGCTTGAAATAACCGGAAGTGATTTATCTGTCCGTGTTATCTCTTCATGCAATGGAATGGTTAACATTCAGCGTACAATGCTTCTTCTTATTGCTCTTGCGCGGAAATATCAATAAGAAGTATCGAAAACTTTCGATAGAAACTCAGTTCAACACGAAACATTATCTGTACAGTAACAGGTAATCATGTACACTGCTTTAATACTTATTAGATTCCAACTTGAATAAAGAGAGAACATGAAATTCTACTCATAATTCTTGAAGTCTCTCACAGATACTTAGCACATTACACAGCAAGTGTAGGATACTACTACCATGAGTTGTTTAATGTGGTTTAAATGCCATTCACATTCGAGTGCAAAAGAATAACCATGGTGGGAAACAAAGTGAATCCTTGAAGGTTCTTGAAATGCTTCCAGTGGACTTACTGGGTCGATACCAGAAATGATAAGAACACTATGTAATAAGAAATTAGGGTGTTAGGAGACAACTTTCAAAGCTGCAGAGTATCAGCTAGATAATTAATGTTGTTTCTTGGCAACAGAGCTTGAAGACATTTAATATCTTCACATACGAATCTCATGCAAGAACTACTGCTACAGAATATGCGCATTTGATTATTATTCGTTTTTCTTGATGTTTCTATTCTTTTTTTTTTCTAACTATATTTCAGTTCATATTATGTTCAATTTCTTGTACATATGTTACCTTAAATAGGTGAATTTCTTGATTCAGCGTTGAATGTTAAGAGTATCGTCCGGCTGAATGTTGGATAGCGAGAGTGTGAATGCTGACATTCACTAGAGAATTTTTGATTTGCAAGATTACGATCTTTATACGCAATTAATATTAACAAACGTATCATAATATTAACAAACGTATCATCATTGGTGAAACTGAACTGTGAGCCAAATCGTGGAATTTATTATAGA
>JAPMOR010052022.1:0-19712 GCA_026543865.1 Argiope aurantia | reverse complement strand
TATATATATATATATATATAGATATAGATAGATAGATAGATAGATAGATAATGTAGTTAAATTTGCAAAATTTTCATTATATATATTCCGAAATATTCCTTCATTATAGGTGTTATTACTTTACAGTAGAATTACAGTAATTATATATAATGAGGTGGGATTGGGAGACATGGATTAGTAGTAATATGTCAAAGGGTCTGCAAATAAGAAAGCGTTGTGAAGCACTGTTTTTTATTATATTATCAAGACTTGAATGTCACTATGCTTTATTTACAATAGACTATTAATTTAAATAAGTTATAACTTTACAGAATTAAAGAAAAAAGTGTTTTTCTAGTAGTAATCGTTATTATTACTGAGTTACTATTCCCCTTTGTATAAATATTATTTTAAGCGTGTAGAAACGTTGCTATACTTCTAGAAAAGATATTATTTTCCTTTTAATGGCCATTTAGTAAATATTGTATTTTCTGGGTAAAATCATATTTAACATTGCGATACGAGACGTTTTATAGTTTTTCATGTTTTAATATATCGGTTTTGCTAATTTGTAGTTATCTAAACAATTAATTAATTTCCTGATTTTCTCACTTCAGTGATAATGTTTATGCAATCTATGTCGATATGAAAATGAATTAAGGTATCCGAACACGTTCAAAACGTCGATTTTCTGAAAATATGACATTTACAAAAAATTCCTTTATTGGATAGCCCAGTCTTTGAGCTATCCAAAAAAGGTTTACTTTTGTCTTTATGTTTATTAGAAGTCAAGATATTAATATTTACTTAATAATTGGTAAACTAGAAGTAGACATTTAAATAACCGGAAGCACCGATTTAAATGGCCAAAAAACATGTTAAAACTCTGTATAAACACAAATTTAGTTTTAAATAAGATAAATGTTTTGCACAGAAAAACATAAAATATCAATGAGAGTTTCAATGGTGCTTTGTGGAAATTCGTACCTAAAGATATCTTTGTTGAGCTCCGAACCCACAGAACAGGCACATTATGTCTGTAATACATTTTAACGAAGATTTTATAGGATTACTGAATGTTTTTAAGGTTATTGGAGTTTTTCCTAGGCCAAATACAGTTAGAGCATTTGCTGAGCTGGCCAAATACAGAATATAAATTATTCTAGACTGCATTCATTGAAAATGCAAAAATTGCCAGAAAAAAATTACATGTTTAAAAAAGGAAAATTATTAAAAGCTGAGAGGAAAAGGTATAACCTATAAATGTGGGGATTTTAAGTATATACATACATAATTTATTATTAAAACATGTTACTGTATCCTTTAAATGCGTTTTTCTCAAAGTTGATTTTTACTTATTTCTTGCTCACTTCAAATCAAATAACTCAAAATATAATTATCAAATTACTATAAAATTCGATGGGCTTTGTCTTTATACTATTTTCTCGGGAATGAACTAAAAGAATTTAGATTGAGTGAATATTTTTTTTTAATTTACAGTCTATTGTTTCCATAATAACTTCATAAATTTACTAAAAAAATTCATGATAAATCTTCGACTGGCTCCAAACTTTTTATTTGTTATTATAACCATACGATTGTAGTTCATTCCCTAGAGAAAACTATGTAGTTTATTTTGGTATAAGTTTTGTTAAGATGAGAGTAATAGTTTTTGGTGTATAGATTTGAAGGTTTTTAGGAATTTGCTTAAATTTATACTATTAAATGCAAATTTTCAAAAATTATTAATATTTATTTCAAATATTGATGTCCTATTTCTAATTTTGAATAGTCTTAAACCCAGAAATATGGTTAAAGTATATCTAACCATGTTTTTCTAAAAAAGTACTCCGTGCGTGTTCTGATACCTTAATACTGTGTACTGTGCAATACAGTGTCTAGAGCAATTATTGATAATTATTGGAAACATAACTTGCTGTCAAAATAGTTTCGTTTAAATTAACTATTACAAATAATAGCATTGTCATAATAAAACAAGTAAAATATTGTGAAAAGAAGAGAATAAAAATGATGAGAAAGAAAGAATTTTATTAAGAGAAAAGAAATTAAAAATGAATGAGAAAATCAAAACTGCTTTCAACAGACACGGATTATTCATTTATTTAAGAGGGGTTTTCATTTTATATACTTGCAAATTCAAAAGACGTTTTTAATTGTCTTTGGTTATGATAATCAGAAAAATATCATGATTCCGTACCTTCGCAATAAAGATAAATATATTATGATATTTCTTTCAACTTTTTATTTTGTGAAAAGTTTAAAGTAATGCGAATTAAAGAAATGCTTTTATCTAAAATGATCTGTTATGTTTCATTTTACTTATAAATACTGATACATTTTAAACAGCTATAATGAAGTTTCACAGGTCAAGTAGTTTAGTAATTTTTATGTTATTCGCCAATCTCAAAATTTTAATCCATCAGGGTTTTTTTAATTCTGAATTTTCTTATGTAAATCAATATGTTCTAAACCGAAAGTATGCAAAGACTAGTCCGTTATTCAGAAATATAAGCAATGGTAGATAAACTGTAAAATGAACACTGTAATATAGCAGATTGTTTCCGACTAACATGTTAAACTAAGTACATTCGTGATTTTTTTTATTTAAATGATCAGTTCATATGTAGCTAAGATGGAAAAATATCCATATGTAATCAGTATATTATTCGTATCAAAATAATTTCTCCAAAAAAATACGGTTTTACAAAACAAAAAATAGAAGGAAAAAGAAAAACTGCCGAGCTAAGCACTGTCTCCCTGGCACTACATTTTAAAAATTGATTGGAGCAATATCTTGTTTTAAAAACTTAAGATTGCACATTAAGATTCGCTTGATCTGAAAATTCGGGAAACTCAACTAAACTGAAACAATCGATCTCAATAGAAACGAAGATAACTTAAAATATTCTCTTCCATGAAATCAAATCATTCAAAGAATTAGGAAAAGAGGACTTCGAAGGTCCCACTACTCATTCGGCAAAGCGGAATGTGAAAGTGTCCTCCCTTTTAAGCCTTCCGAAGTAATTTGCATACTTAAAATCGTTTGAATTCAAGAACAAAGCCTCAAATGATGCTCGCCCACCAAAGAAGGACAACCGATTAAACGAAGTCAGGGCACACTGAATTAAACTGGAGATTTATCGTCATGTTTCCTTCGACAGAAAGGACAATATTTCAAGGAACCTTAAGAAGGTCGCGTCTTTATAATACTCAGTTAAAACAGAGCCGTCCGTCTTGGATTTGTATTTGTACTTATTACTGGACATTTTAAAATCCCAAAACTCCGTATCTTGAATTACTATTAAAATTATTTCAAACATAATGATTCGAGTTTAATTAGCAATCAATCAATAGGAATTCAATTGAAATATAATCGGTGCACTTATAAAATTGTTAAAAAATTGTAAAATGAATTCAATTATTTTAAGCAATATTTTACCATATTTAATATTTCAATATATTTAATTATTAAATTCAATATTATGTATTGAATTGAGTTATTATAAAACCCAATTGTATAATTTTTAAATAATTCCATTGTTAACAGAAAATCTAATGAAATTGAAGACAATTTTAAATTGTTTCAACTCCGAGACAAAATATGTTTGCCATAAAGCTCGATTGGAATTATTAATTAAATCAGCAAAGTCTATAGTCTGAGGGCATTTTCTTCTATTCGAATTAAAATATTCTGCAAAAGGGAATGATTAGAGAAACTGTATTTATGGTTATTGCAATGCGTGTTGAATAGTATAAATTAGTTTTTAAATGTTATTGATTAAAAGATAGAAATGATGACCAATAAATGAAAATTTGATCGAATGTTGTTACTTTCAAATGAAAATATACTAATAAGATATAATTACGAATGTTATATAAAACTGATATATAAAGGTGCTATGTAGAAAGGAAGGAAGGCAAGAACTTCAAAGCATCTACAATTAAACTTTTGTAATTTCTACTGCTTAGTATGCATAGTCTTTTTATATGAATTGGATTCTTATAATTCAGAATTTTGAATAATTTTTAATACAATTACTAAAAGGAAAGTATTAAAAAAATTGGAAACAAAGATACAATAATCCCTAAAATCGGCCAAAAAAAGAGTATACAATGGTGTCAGGTACAGCTATATGGAATTATTTAGAGATTTAAATTATATGTAGAACACCGTCTCATTCTCATTCCGTAACCATTATAGTTACTGAATAGTTGAATGGATATAAAAACATCACCTTTATTAAGGGTCAAGCATAAAAAATATTGCAAAATAATTTATTACGCTCTTTAGGAAGGGTAGGTAAGAAAGTATTTGAATGGTACATAGAAATAAAGCAAAATTCTGAAATAAACTCTGTGGAACTCTGGATTAAAAAAAAGATAAAGACAAATACCACAGAAAAACAAAGCATTTTTACGTCTTGACATTGAATCTAATAATGTATTTATAAATAAAGAAAAAGTGCATATTATTTTAAGCATTGAAATTTTTTTTAAAAATAATAAATTTGAAAAATACCAAAATTAAAACTAAAATATAATTTTAAAAAAAGATGTGGATTAGAAAGAACTCTCAGGTTGCAATGTCAGGATTTCAGATGTTATCTATTTGGTTATTACACATTGGTTAGAAATTTTTCTGCGTTGAGATGTCATATCCTTTCTGTAAGTAGTACAAGTAATACTGTGATTAAAATTCACTTTCTGGAACCATGAAACTCTTTCTGGAACGTTTTTGTTAGTCGTATAAATTTTTCCACGGCAATATTCACATGTTAACATTTTAATAATTTCCAGTCAATAATTATCTTTGAATATTTAAAAGTTTTGCAAATGTATTTACCTTCTATCTTAAATAAAAACGTATTTCACCCAAGAACAAAGAATACATTTTAAACAATAAAAATTTTAATCATTAATATCTCAGTAATCATAGTTTTAATGTTCGGGTTTTGTACATTTTGCAACATTAAAGTAATTCTAAATTTAAATCTTCTGAGAAAGTTATGTGTTTCCATTCATAATTCGCAAATTTAGAATGGTAATGAAATCCTCTGCCTTAAGGCAGAATGTAAAAAAATTAGCTTCTCAATTAAAAAGAAAAAAAAATCGTTTGTTACAAATAAATACCAAATCTCGAAACAGAAAGTCATAATTTTCGACAACAGTTTTGCGATTATTCCTGTCACATTAATTTAATTCTTTTCTTGATAAAGCACCGCCCTAATTGTCAGTTGATGGAAATTTTCAAGAGGTGGTAGACGAAGTTCAGATTAAATCATGTGTGTGCAATCATCCCTAAATTCCTATTTAAACTTCTAATGCATTCCATCGTTGTAGTCCTTCTGGAATAATATCCAAGTCCAGCCGAATTTGGTGGAATATGGTATCTATGATTACAGAATGTGAAGATAGAATAATTATTCGGTATACATCTCCATGACCTCTATGCTAAGCCGGAAAGGAATAGTTTTCGAATTTGAAATCAGAGCATCATCAAAGTGTTGGTTCTCTAAGACCATGACGTAGGATTTTCATGAATACGCATATGTTCTCGAAGGGTTAATATGAATGATTAGGAAAGTGCTAATGGTTTCGAATCTGGAGATTTTACTATCTCAATGGCTGTTTTGGTTGTTAAAATCGTAGTCAAATACATTTCAGCGGCGATTTAAAAAATTACCTAATTCTGAATAAAATAAATAATGATTTATTTAAGTTTGTATTCTTCATGGGAGAAACAGACTAAGGTGTTCTATATATGGGTGGAATTAATTAAAATATTATATATATGGGTGGGGATTTCACTATCTTAATTGATATTTTGATTGTTGAAATTGCAGGCAAATTCATTTCAACGATGATTTAAAATTACATGATTCTGAATAAAATAGACTTATATTATTTGTATTCTTTTTGAGAGAAACAGACTTTGAAGTTTTGTATATTGGAGCAATTAATTAAAAATAGCACTCGTGAGATGTAAAATTTATGAAATGTCGGAGGTGTTTATATCCTTCTATTAAACGTGCTTTCTCCCATGTTTGTAGAAAAGGATTTTTGTGATAAATCTTTAATTCGCTCCCTGAAACTCTGGAGTTCTATAAGGTTTTACAAATAGGCTTCCGATAACAAAAATATTTTTAAATTATTAAAACAGATTTATTATTTATTCAATCAATTCTAATAAATATTTTCAATAGCAAGGAGGATCATCTGATTATAAATTTTAGAAAGAAGTTGATCCAGTATTAACATAATGAAGAATGAAATATGTTATATATTAAAAGATCAGTGAGAACTATCTTTCCGAAACTTTGAAGTATATTCTATGAAAAATATACTTGTATATTATTAACTGCATTATTAACGAATAATAATTACGAAAGAGCTTATTAGAGGGGCGAGGTTTTTGACGATTAATCGTTGAAATGCCGTTATTACACAAGCAGCGGTTACAAGCAGAACAGCGAATGTAAATTTTGGATTACTTCTGTACGACCAATATTTAGCATTGAAATACAATTATAGTAAAAAAAATTGCATATCAAATTTCATATATTTATATAATTACTTTTTTGAGCTATTGCATTAACATTATTTTGAAAGTACAAACCAGCACATAGTCAAACGCTTGACGAATTTAGTAGTTATCCTAACTTTAGATGCTCCATTCGTGTAACAAATTTTATCTATTAAGCCCTCTTCATTTTGTAATAATTGAATTAACTGTACATTCCGACAGACGGATAGACAGCTTTAGAATGGTCAATATAACCAGTTAACTTCGGAATATATTTTTTAAAGTCCCTATCTTTAAGGATAAGCTATAAAGTACATACATGCCGAAAGCAATACAAATTGCATAGTAAATTTTGTAAAAAAATCATAAAGGGAGCAAGATTTCTATTTTATTAGATAAGAAAAGTTACACATCAAAAGCTCCAAAATGAAGTACTTAAGCTTGAAGAACGAACGCACTTTAAGCTTAATAGAAATCTAGAAATTTGCTGTAGATACTATATCCTGAAATTCATCTTTCCATCTCAAAACTTTTTTCAATTACTATACTTATAGATAGACCTAATTCCAAAAGGCGTGTGTTTCAGACTCTTGAAGGTTTAAAACATGAAGATTTATCATTAACTCATCAAAATCATCAAGATTTTTTTTGACGATTACTATATTTTCTTTTATGTATACTTCGTATACATAAAAGAAAAAAATAATAATATTAACAAAAATTATTTTAAAAACAAGTTTTTATTAATGTCCCTTTATAAAATTTAGTGCGCTTTATCAAAACCATAGAGATCAAAAGAAAATTTTAAAACTTTACGATTTTGAATAGGAAAATTAGAAAAATTCTAAACATACATTTAAAAAAATTTTTAATTACTGTAAATGAGATTTACATAGTTTTTTAAGGCCTTTATTACTTTTCTTTCCAATCACCATAGTTTGGATCCAAAATATTTCTTCCTTTAAAGTCCGCGTGTTTTAAAAACATTTTACACTCAAGCTTTTATTTCTTAAGAAAATCGAATTACGCATTAAAATTTGATTTTGCTATCATAGTAAATGTTCAAAAATAAGTTTAATGAGTCATTTCGAAAACATTGGGCCCTTGAACATCAAATTGTTGCACATAACTAGTTTCCATAAGCATATCTGTATTGGTATACCTACCTCAAAGCTTCTGTTGCGTTTTCGTTCAAGTATAATAAAGGGTCGCGGTGGCCTGGTGGTAAAAGGTCTAGGCTTGTGAGCCGTAGGGTTTCAGGTTCGTGACCCGATTCCACCGAAAACCCGTCGTGTTAGGGGATCTGTTGCACGTTAAATCCGTCAGATCAAACGTCCTCCCGCTGGTGTGGTGCGGTGGGGAGAGGGGGAGTGCCAACTCAGGTGTCGTCCTCGTCATCTGACAGCGGTTCAAAATTACGAGGTCCGTCATAAAATAGCCCTTCACAACGGGACGTTAATATGACTAAACTCAAGTATAATAAATAAAATGAAGTATATGTTTTAGAAATGATCCTGCTTTCCCAATATGTATTTGATCCGGAATGTGACACATCTTTTCATTTTCATGAATTCAGAGGGAATTTTATCTTACGGATCGTTACTTTTCTGAATTATTGTGTTCAAATACATAGGCTTCATATTCAGATATACATGCACTGACAAGAAGAAAGTCTCAAATGTCATCAAAAATATAAAAGATAAATATTTTGACTATCCTATACGTGAAAGGAACGGTTTTAAAATTTTAAAGAAGTAGAATAATATTTCACAATCTAAGAGATAATTTATTATTGTAAATTGTTTTTATGAAATTATAAGAAATTCTTATATTTCCAAATTCCAGATTTCATTTACTTTCATTCCAATGCCAAGAGATAAAAGTGAAATAATAAATAAAGACTACAAATTTGATAGATTGTTCATATTAATCGGTTTTGAAAAATGATAAAATCGTTCAGCGAACTCCAAAAGGTTATCAGATGACGTTCGTATCAATTTCCAAATCTAGATTTGAATATTTTTCAACAACTTCTTCGGATAATGAGATTGAACTTTCGTTTCTTTTTAACCTAACGGTGGCAACAATAAGGTTAACGGGAAACAATCTCCATGAGAACCTCTCAAGAAAACGTATCGATGTGACTGATGATGATTCCTTTAATCGTTTTCGCTTCTCGTGATATAATCGATTTTTTGAAGAAAGGGGAGGAGGTGAGGTGATGGATGGGTGAGCAGCTGAATGGGATTAAGAGAAATAATCCTGTTCGATGTCTTGCAGGGGAAAGGAAGGGAAAGGTGATTGGTTTCGGCGGGAAAATTAGGAATACGAATCATTTTTATGAATCTTTCATCTGCACGAGCTATCCGTCACCAAGGAAAATAAACATTGTTTGTCTTTCCATAAAAGTTGGGAAATTATTTTTGGCAGCAGGATTTGATAGTTCTATCCATTTTATGTAATTGCAAAAAAGGATAATTACACCTCAACATGTGTTCTGTTAATTTTTTTTTTACTTTAACCCTTTAAATTATGGAAAAGCTTTTCATTTTTAAAAAATTAAAATTGGCAGCTAATGTTAATTTATTTTTATATACAACGCTTGAGAATCAATCAAATATATTTAGGATGGTGCTATTCTGTTTTTGAAATTTTTCCTCAAATTCTTACGGTAAATGGAAATATTTTTCTTTATACAATGAAGTCTAGTCAGTAATGTAGGCATTATAATGATTTGCCATTTTTAGGAAATCTCATAAACCCTCTTTCCTATATTGTCCTTGGCTTTTCCACCTGGTTACCAAAGACGCATGTTGTCTAACTTTATTCTTCTGAAAGATAACCCTCTTTATAAATGACAAACTCTGACATTTCTGGTCAATAACTAACTTTAAATTGCTCAGGTAAATTTTGTATTTTTCTGAATTAGCTATTTTATTTGGAAGCATAGGATGCAGCATTTGCTATTAGAATACCTTCTTCTGCATAATAAACTTTGCAAAAAGTAGAAAATTTATTTTTCAGCTTAAAAAATTGTAATGAAAAAAAGGAATTTTTCTACAAATTTGTTTTACTTCCTTCTTTTAAATCAGTTCTTATTCCAACTAGGAAAGTATTATGTCCACGGCCAGCTCATAGATTTCAACAGCATGGGGTGTTTCTTGTTTATATTCGATGTGCAGAATAAAAAACATCGAATATATATATTGAGACATTTTTTTTTCATAAAACGATTAAAAATGAATTGCAGATTTACGATTCAGGTAAGAAAAACACACAAAATTATTTTCTATTCGTTTGTCACAAATTTCAATTAACTCGTTCCCTTCAACCATTTTCTTCAATTCTAAATTTTAAATAAATCTATATTTTATGTGATAAAACCAAGTACTGAATTTTATATTTCCAGTTCAATGAGTTTTTAAAATACCGAATTTACATATACGCATAGACAAATAGATAGATTGTCAACTAAATATGAATTGCAGATCTAACATATTTTATTCTTGAATTTCCTTTTTCATTTTTGTTGATTCAGAAAGCAAATAAATGAGTCCATTTTCATTTATTTCTTGAGAAATTATTTGAAAAAAGTTAATTAGTTTTCAGAAATAATAATTTAAGAAATTCTCTTAGGCAATGTGTTAGTTCATAGTCCTTTTAGCAATGAACATATCTCTATGGAAGAAGTAAATGTAAAAAATTATGAATTAATTAATAATCCTTTTAAATAAATGAATCAACATTAAGATTCTGCAAATCCTTACATTCAGAATTTTACTTATTAATGCTAGCAAAATTTATATATAATTGCATAAATATTATTACCATAAATTGCAATTTATTAAAGATGTGCTTTTGAAAAAAATAAAAAGAATAATAATAACCCCTTGCCATTTGAGAACAAATGATGTAATTTTAAAATCATGCAAACATTTTTAATTTAAAAAAAATGACGTATCATTCAGTTCGCGTTTAGAAGCTGTTAAAAAAATAGACGTAAAATTTAAAAAAATGTTTCGCATAACCTTGTGGCAATACTTTTTGCATTTGTGTAAGAAAAGCAGAATTTTTCATTCTTGAAAATGACGCTTTTGACATTTCAAAAGATCTTTGAACTTTAAAAATCGAATATATTCCTGTTTTAAATTTTTTGCTTATCTAAATTATGTTGAAGCACGAAATGCATTAGTTTAAATCAGTTGACGTGCGTTTAAATAAATAATTGAAAGCAAAAACACTCTCTCTTGTGGGTTGGTTAACTGTCCAAATAGAAGCGACGTACAAATTGTACTTTAACAGCTTTCAGAATACGCAGCTTTTTTAACGCGCATGTAATGGTAATTTTTTAAAAAATTGTCTTTCCCCCACCATATTTGTGGTATTTTTTCAGCCTCTTAAATGATATTTATTTTAGGTAATAGCGTTATAAATGCATTTTTGTTTTCGAATATGTAAATTATAGGAGACAGTATTATAAAGGTCAAAACGTACGATCATAAGCTTTTGATGATTTTAGAGCGTTGCGTCGTTGTTTTTTTTTTAATTAATACAAACATCGCAAATCAAAAAAAGTAGATAGATGAAATTCAATATACGGTAATAACGCAAAAATTGTAGATTGTATTAGAAAATAGCTCATTTATACATCGTTCATTCAAAACACATACTCAACATATTTACATAGATTACATACTCAACATATTTACATTATTTTTAAATATTTGAAATAATTTCTTTTATTTTAGGGAAAAATATTTTTTTTCATAAATATTTCCAAATAAGATTAACTCAATTTTCTTCGAATTATATATTTTATAGTTTTTTTCAATGTCTTATTAATGACATACATACATCAAATTAAATTGGCATTAGGTGAATTTATTTTTATTCAATTAATTCGTTATTTATGATTTCGCGAGTTGCAATAGCCAGCTGAATTTCAGTTACGTAATTTATCTCATATTTGAGGCCTGAAGTTTGTCTTTAAATGAATAGACAGGCTTTCTATTTATTGCTAGAGAAATTTATAATTTTAGAATTAGCATACCGAATTTTACCTCTCGTGTCTTAATTACTTTTACTTTGTAATTGTGACACGAGAAGTAAATGTTTCACTTCATTAACTTTCCTCTTTATATGTTATAAATCTGAAATTTTGTACAAATCCATGTTCTCGATGACAATACAAAAAAAAATTCAGAATTCAGTTATCAGGTTGTAGATTAATTAGCACTGTATACCAAATTTTACCTCTCTTTCTGTTTTTAATCATTTTTACTTAACTTGATTTGCTTAATATTTATAAGCATGGAATTTTGAAATCTGTCACTTACTTATATCTCTATGTCTTATAAATCTGAAATTTGGAACAAATCTATGTTCTCAATGACAATGCAAGATATGTTTAGAATTCAGTTATCAGGTTGTAGATTGATTGAATTATATTTAGATTCCATTCAATGAAGCAGAATTTACGAAAAAAAAGTTTTTTTTATTGAATTTTCATATAAATGGCTTCTGAATTAAAAATTAAAAAAGTAGAAATCAATCAAATTAAAATTCAATCTTTTCAACAAAAATGTGTTTTAAAATGTATTTTTTTTTTTCATATTTATTAAGTTAAAACTTTATAATCCTAAAATTAATGTTTCTGGACTTATAGAATTCAAAAATGTATATAATCATAAACATATAATTGAACCGTAGATATTCCTCCAAAACATCATCCCATCATTCATCAAGAGACATCATTCCAAACGTAGATAGTCATTTAAGATGTCACTCCAAACTTAGATATCGAGTGGATAATAATGGTCTGACCCAAACCGATCCACTCAGCAATGAATTAGAAAAAATAAGAGAGCAACTCATAGATCGCAGAAAACTGCTGGGTATCATCTCAGTTGCTCGGTGACGCCTCTATTAATCAGTAAAAAAGTTATTTAAAATCTCAAATTCAATATATTAAATAAACAGAAACTTATCTATTATTGGGGAAGTAAATTTTTCCAAACAAGCATTAATAAATTTCCTATAAGAAATAAGAGAGAACAAACAACAACAAAAAACCCCTCTCCCCTCAAAATTAAACCATAGTATATTTTACAAATTTTGCAAGAGAAAAAAAATGCATAAAAAAATTTGAGATTCTTAAAATTATGATAAATAAAAGCATTGATCAATAAACCAGAATCCATTATGTGAAAATTTAACAAAGAAATGTAAAGATTATAAAAAATACATATATATCAAATTTTAATCGATAATTTGTTGTTATGAAATTTATTCCTTTCTCAAATTCATTTCTCGGTGGTACCCCTAGTGTTGTTTCAATTTGAAAGAAATAAGCTATTCTGTTGAATAATTAATAATTGTCCGAAAAATATTAAAATAATTTATTGTTACCTAGATAATAAATGAATCAAATTTCCAAATTCTAATGTATTGATAAGTTAATAAAAATTTCATTACAAAATCCCATCTTTAATCATATAATTGTGAAACAAACTGGCTAATTCTCTGCCATTTAAATTATAAAATTTATAACACCGAATCATTAAACTTTTTTATCGCCAATAAATATCGCCATAAATCTTTAATTATATTACGAGGCTCTTATTAACAAACAATTCCAAACGACAAGTAATATGCATTTTGTAAAGCAAGAATGTTTGTTTCATAGTTAATACAATTTATCAAGGCATTACAAACAAGATTCATAAAATAATAAGCAAATATATCCGTAAAAACAAACTCAGAAAAATTTCAATATCTCATTTAACCCTTAACTGGGGACGTGCGGTCTGTGAGACCGCTATCGATGGATTTTCTGTCACCCCTATTCTATTTTTAGATCAATTGAATGGATTGATCCTGTAGCTTCCTGTTTTATGACCTTGAATACACGTGTACTTTTGCAACCGATTTCAGCAGATGTTTTTTTTGTTGTTGTTTTTTTAAATAATTCAATTATTTCTTCGAGCGCGGTCTCTAAGACCGCATCTCCCTGTTAGTGTCCCAGTGATAAACAAGGCTTAGCAGATGGCGCTAAAACTTGGGGCTCGAAATATCATCCAGTTTACTGATCCTATTATGAAGCAGTGCTCCAGACACTTTTAAATGAAGAATAAAGCGATTTTAGTGGTAAGGATAATTGTACAGAAGAGTTTTTCGATGAAAGTTCACATTCAACTGATTTTGATATGTATGTTCAAACATAATTAATTTTTCTAGTGATAATGTATTTTGAAAAATTCATAAAATATATTAATATATCAAGAATATATATATATTATATATACAGAATTTATAGGTTGATTTTTATACTAGTTCTTAACCTGTATATTTAAAATGCCCTAGAAAACCGTGCTATGAAAGTCACACAAGCCAATAAACAAAGGGTCAATTTTACCCATTGTCATTTTTTTTTCATATAATTGTTGAATTTTACATAATAGTGTCTTCTATATACCTTCATATGCTGTAAAAATAAATATGATTTAAAAAGTAAAAAGTAATATGCTTTTTCAAGAACATTATTTATTGAAACATGTAATTTGAGAAGAAAATGTATGTTCCAACGCATTTACTTTCTTCAATCATAATATATTTTAGAAAATTTCTAAAACATATCTATATATCAAGAAAAATGTCTGCAAAATATATTGGCAGTTTTTCATACTAATGCATTCATTAGAAATTTTAATTTGAATGTAAATGAAATGCGGTCTCGTAAACCGCACCTCCCCAATTAAGTCCTAAAATTTCACCTCCCCAGTTAAGGGTTAAATCAAAGTGCTGTATAAATTAATGAAAAAACATCTATTTTAACGACATGTATACAAGCAATATCAAACCAACTCGATTACTATTTGTATTGAAAATCAGATGAGAAATAATTAAATAGAAAAAAATAAATGAATAGTAAACTAAGCATAGAACAAATACATAAGATAATTGTTAGCTTTATATAATCAACAACTATAAAGTACAGTCTAAGACATTTTCAATAAACTAATTAAAATATAATTTAATTTTATTTATTAGATACTTTTCTAACATCCATTAAGGTGTTACTGTAATAATATTGTTGCGAAATTTCTTTACCGGGGTTCGTTTGGATAGTGGAAGTGATATGGTGTGTAGAACGCTCAATTAGCAGGCAGAAGTAGAATAAAAACAACGACGTTTATTTACACGAAGACATACAGGACAGCACAAAAATGACAACTATATACAGCATAAAAGACGATTATCTTCACCCGAGACGTGTAGCATACAACAGCAGCATACAACCAGAATCTACTGCAGACAGTAGCGCACAGCTCAGTTCAGCACTAGCTTGACTCAGTCGCTTCCGATTCCTCCGTCTTCTACTTCTCTGACTCTGGCTCGGAATACTGACCTGACTTCGCTGCTCTCGAACTCGGACTACTGGCTTTTCCGCTCCGTCTTCGGACTACTCCGTCGTCTCGACTACTGGCTTCGTCGTCCCCCAACTCGGACTTGACTCTCTGGCAGCCGCAGCCCCTTTTATAGGTCTCAGGAGGCGGGGCTCGATGCCTCTCAACCAATCAGGAACGTTCGAGGCGTATCTCGGTTCCTACTGGACAGACCGAGAAAATTCTCGAAGTTTCGGGTATTATCTATTTTGGCGCCAAAGTCGCCAAATTTGTCGCCAAGTCGCCAAATGGTCGCCAAGTTTGTCGCCAAGCTCTGGGACCTCCGACGCGCTAGTCCCATTCAGATGACTGTAAAACTTTCTTTCTATTGATGGAACAAACTATGCTGGGAAGCCGAATTGCAGGTTTGTAACAATATCCAATTTAAAATGCAACTATCCTTAAATAAACTTAGTGACAACCCAAAGGCATATTCATCTTAATAATTTTGAACTACAAAAGTAAATTCCTTCAGATAATCACACAATATATAAGAATAAAAATAGCTAAATTTTAAGTATTTAAAATTTAGCTATTATGCATGCAAATGTAAATTGAAACCTAATTACAAAAAATGCTTTATAATTTCAAATATTTCTGTGGAACATGTCCCAGGCTAAAATAAAAATTCAATCAGTCTAAAGACCATTTAATCATTACAAATACGTTTAGAGATTAATAAAAAAATTATTTCATTCCATTACAGGAATTTCTCGAAATCGTGTTTATTTAGTTAAAAATGTTCTCAATTATATTTGTTATCAACCAGATGCTAGACTTGGAAGGTGTTGAAACGTTTAATATTTATTTAAGGATTTTAAAATTCTAAAGCAAAAATGTCATTATTACTATACACGTCGTATTTCTGAAAATGGCACACGAATGTTTCAAATCTGAAACATTCAAGGGATACAATTTCCAGCAGAAATAATGAAAATAAATTTACATTCTAAAATTTACATTAAAAAATGATGAAATGATTGTAATTAAATTTTTTTCTGGTCCCTGAATTTAATGCTAAAATGTTGGTAAAATATCATTTTTACAAGAAAATGTTTTGATTCATTCAATATCGATTCAAAATGAAAAAAATTGTATTTATTTCTAAAATGTTTTTTGTTTCATGAATAGTTCATATATTATGTTTTAAGGCATAGAAAATTTTTTGAGTAGATTTAGTCAAAATTTACAAGTATTTTTGATATATAACGAAAACATTATAAAGATTTTTCGTAAACGATTTTCAGAAAACAGAAATTTAAAAACTGGAAAGCTAATTTCTGTTATATTTCAAGCGTTTCTACCTTCACTTTTATTCAGTGTTTCTCTTATCACTAGGAACATTAATGTTTATAGTTTGACAGTATCGAAAATAAATTAAAATTTTGGCATTTTATGGCAATTATTTTCGTATCTGTTATACTTGCATTTGATGATTGTTCAAGAATTTTGGTTTGTAGCGGTTACAATTACTGCCTTCTCCTTTCTTCATAGGTGGCGCTACTAGAGCCACCTATCAAGAGCCATGTTTTCCCATGATTCCTCATTTTCTTGTCTCTTGTGTTGTCCTTGCTTGCCGTGTGTATTTGTTCTATGCCTTGTTCTTCAATATGCTTGTGTTAAATGTTTGTGCCGTGGAACTTAACCCGCTATTAAAAAGTAGTTCCTGAAACTGAACTCATTCTTTCATCCATGGCATAACACATAATAAAGAGTTTCGCCCCTCTACAGGTTTACTTTTTATGCCTAATCCACTTTACTCTAAAATAATTATATATTTTAAACAAAGAGGACGCTTTATCAAATTATAAATATCTCATTAAAGCTTGATAGAGTTTCATATTTATTTAAAATTTTTTGCTACTTTAGAATAAAATGTGTTTGTGTCATTTTATAATATTTCAAATAATTTTATGCAAAAAATATTTTCAAATTAAAGTAACTATCTCTGTTTATTACACTTTTATTCATTTTTATATTATTACAGAAACTAATTTTGAATTTTATATTATCATGATTTTGTATTATTATTATTGCTAATTTTTTCTATATTATTAAATGCGATCAGGAATTGTTTCAGATATGAGGCTGAAAATAAATTTTAAAAAACAAGAAAAACTTTGCTACTATTAAAAATTAATGATTTTTATTTGGGACGTTTGTTTTCATTTTCTAATTCTCTTGTTTTTAATAAAAATTTGAAATTTTAAGTCGGATCAGTATTATATTGCTTTACTATTATAAAATATTGTAATAGTGGATTTAGTACTATATAACTTTAATATTATGTATATTAGTATTTTATAATATTTGCGAAATGAATTCGAATCAAAGTGTTTGATCAGCTTTGTTGAATTTCACTTTTAAGCTCTTGGTAAAATGAAAGTATGAATAGGCTATAATAAATTTTTGATGCGGAAACAAAAACAGAAAAAACTTTCAAATTTTGTCTCAATTCCCACATTCTGTAGGATCTTTAAAAATATGAGAAATTTTTGTAATGCCAAAATATAATCACTGTAGATGTCATAGATCAATTCTTGAATGTTCAAATAATTATTGCCATTCCAGAAAGGAAAATAAATGTTCTATTGAACCAATCAAATCAACAGAACTTCTATTAAAAAGTTTCTAGAAGAATTAAAATGTTTAAACTTTGAATTATAAATGTTTTTATAATTAAATTGTAAAAAAAACTTTAATTTTTAGATATTTTAAAATTATCATATAAATTACAAAATGATCTACTTATAGCTTTCAAATCTATTCAATTCAGTCTGACGTCACCTTCATTTCATTTATTTAACTATGGTATAAAAGTTAATTTTGAGCATTTCGTCTGATTTTCAGTTTCATTTGAGAGATTATGAACCATAAATGCCTGGATTAATAAAGGTTTATTCTTTCATTAATAAGTATATGATGTATTTTATATTTGATATATTCTAGAGAAATGATAAAATTATAAATCGGTAGAATAACGGTGTAGAGCAAAGATTTATTTAAAGAAAAGCTTCCAAACAATCTACTATTATTTTAAGATAGCATTTTCTTGATTGCGTTTTATATTCATTTTCATTTCTAAAATTCAATTCTATTTTTACATTTTAAAGTTTTTCCAACTGCCTTCTTAAGCATTTCGTTCGTGTTTTCTCAAATTTGTGGTCTAATAAATCCTGCATGGAATATATTCTTTCAATTTCGGTAAAAAATTTATATTTTAATAAAATAATAATATTACACTTCACAGAAAACATTTAAGAGGCAGATACGACAGAACGCCTTTACTTTTAGAATTCATCAAAAAAAAAATTTTTTAAATATAACAACACATTATTATTATAATAAATCTTTCTAGTACTTGAAACAAACATGCCTAAAATAAGGCGTTTGTCATATCCTTGCAATGATTCGAGAAATTCAAATTAAGAAAAGTAGTATAAAATTAAGTAAAAAAATAAGTATATGACAATTTTAAAATTAAAAATAGTAATGAATACTTGTTTCTCATATTTAATGACGTAATCACGCAGAAGTGAGTTATTTCAATAAATAAATTATAGTTATGAATTAATTTTTAATAAATTTTTAAGTAATAATTTTGAAACTGATAACAACAATTTAAATAAAACAATTATATAATCAAATATCAAAATAAATATACAATTTACGTTCAATATGTTAAAAAAATTTTAATGTAATTTTTTTTTTAATTTTTATGATTCATAGTCTTGTAGAATCGCAAATCCTCTAATGAATTAAGTTCCTCTAAAAATCAGACAGCGAAAACAATTGTTTACAACTTTTATTTTTGATTTTGAATTAACAAAAATAATTTAGATTTTCAGATGATATTTGAGTATTTTGTTAATTAAAAAGCTGAAAATGAGAAAGAAATATTCAAATTAAGAACATTTACATTGTTCATAATCAACCATGTGTTATATTTTTACCATACATCTCATATCGTTTCGAAATATAATAAATTAGTAAATTAAATAGTAAATGGTTGAAAAATTACATAAAGAAAGTTTTACATTTCAGTCCATAGGAAATATGACTTTTTCCAGCAGAAGTTTGAACAAACTCTTTCATAGGATTGTAAAAGTAAAACATATTTTTAAGCAACCGCTCAGAGAGCTATTTTGAAATTTGACGCCTGTAAACAACTTTCTTTAAAATAGCTTGGAATGTAAAGAACATAAAAAAATGGAATAATGGAATTTACTTTCAGACTTGGCACACATGTATCATTTTTAAACTCATGCAGTAATGACATTGTATGAATAGACTTCAATTCATTTTAAATCTTTTTGAATTTAACGTTGGATAAAAATCAAAAGTATTGTCTTCTATTAGTTTTGCCATTCGTTGGAATTTTCAGTTCTTGGTTTTATAGATGACATGCCGTCCTAGATTTTTTTTTAGATTATACGCAAGTCTTTTCACTTTCTTATATATGAAAATTACATACAGTGACTCAAAAAATTGAGAGTACACCTTACTTTTACTTGATAAATCCGACTTTCAATATAAATAACACATTAACGGGGTGTGCAAACATGTTTTTATTTTTACACATAACAAATGGTTTAATTTTGAGTAAAAATAAAGAAAAATCAACGAAAAACTTCTAAACTGAAAAGTTTCAGAAGCATTTTAAGTAAACATAAGCAGAATTTTGCCTCAAGAAATTGAGAATACACCAATGAAATTTTTGTAATATCTGCATAGAAACAAAGTGT
>JAPMOR010052021.1:0-14191 GCA_026543865.1 Argiope aurantia | reverse complement strand
TGCTAATTGTATTTCACCACCATTCATGCGTAGTAAAATTTTTTGAAAGAAATTATTCAAACTTCAGCATGTTTTTTAAATAGATTAATGTCGAATCTGTATTTCATAAGGAAGGCTAACATTTCTTTTGCATTATTTGATTAGAGTTATATTAATCAGTCAAGGGGTACAGATATTTGTTTGGTTAGTAAAAGTACAAATATTTTTTTGAGGCTAGAATTTTTCTTGATACTAAATGTACAAAGTAATAGTATGGTAATCGTCAAACTTTTAAGATGATGATGTCGTGTCGACATTACCACGGAAAAATGATGCAATAGCCTCTGAGGATAAAGACCTCTGAGCACTTGAGAGCAGAAGTCTGACTTCTAGCTCATATGAATCACACATTCGCTTGCACAACCCTTTTTTATAAGAGGATTCTTTCACACACCTCACAGATAGAACACAGGGTGAGGAACAACCATGACCGAACCCAGATCACGGGGACGGCGCGCTACTCTAAGGCCAGGACGCTGGTCTAAAATTTGAAACTCAATATGAATTTCTACTCCAAAACATTGGAGCAAGCTCTACAATCTTTTGATAAATTTCTACATATCAGAACGACTTGAGTTCGAAAAGCACATTTTTGGAAATGTATTGTTGCGAAATTTTCTTTACCGGGGTTTGTTTGGATAGTGGAAGTGATATGGTGTGTAGAACGTTCAATCAGCAGACGGTAGTAGAAAATAAAACAACGAGTTTATTTACACGAAGACACACAGGACAGCACAAAAGCGACAACTATATACAGCACAGAAGTCGATTATCTTCATCCGAGACGTGTAGCATACAACAGCAGCATACAACCAGAATCTACTGCAGACAGTAGCGCACAGCTCAGTTCAGCACGAGCTTGACTCCGTCGCTGCTCACCGTAGTTTCCGCCTGCTCCGCTCTGTCGCTTTCAACTCCTCCGCTCCGTCTTCGGACTTTTCTTGACTGCTCCGGCAGCTGTGGACCCTTTTATAGGTCTCAGGAGGCGGGGCTAGAAGCCTCTCAACCAATCAGGAACGTTCGAGGCGTATCTCGGTTCCTACTGTACGGATCGGGAAAATTCTCGAAGTTTCGGGTATTATCTATTTTGGCGCCAAAGTCGCCAAATTGGTCTCCAAGTCGCCAAATGGTCGCCAAGTTTGTCGCCAAGCTCTGGGACCACCGACGCACCACACGGATTCCGTCCATTCAGATGACTGTAAAACTTTCTTTCCAATGATGGAACAAACTATGCTGGGAAGCCGAATTGCAGGTTTGTAACAGTATGTATCTATCCGTGCACACGATATTCCTAATATGAAATTTCGTTTATGGACACTTTATGGATTGTTAGCTCCTCACATATTGTGAGCTAAGTCTTTTCAGACAGAGTTGAATATAAGTTAACACGATTACACGTTAAACAATTACAAAATATAAAAAAAACTAGTTAAATAAGTTTTGGTATTCAGATTTAGAATCTAAAATGTAGGTTCTGAATGGAATTGTGAGCAAAATCTTTCAAGGAATTGATAGTCTGTAGCAATGTTGAATACATATAAGAAGGATAATTCAAAAGTTTAACAATTTAGATATGTCCAATTTTTAAATTTTAGCATTTAAAGTGTAGATTCATATCAAATATCGAACCAAACCTGTCAAAGCAATGATTAACTGATGTTAAGTGTTTTAACAAGTTTATTAATGGAAAGAAAATGAATTGAAAGATAATCAAATATAAACAAAATATCTGAATGCTATTATCTCCTAAATTTGCTGCTAAGGTGGCTAAAAAAAGACAAATTTGGTAGCTAAAATTGGATGGAGGATATATTCAATTCTATATATTTCTTAATTGCGTCAATGAATAAATGGGTTGAAAGAACGATACAATAATATTTTTGGAAAGTTGATGAGATTTCAGACAAATGTCAGACTGGTTATCAAGATGATATGCATTGTTTATTGATGTCGAAAATGAAGAGATAATATGATGGTAATTATATTATTGTAAATCATTTCCATGGAAATGGCATAGTATTTATTTTAATGTAATAACAAAGCTATTTCTCAATATATTCTATGTCAATAAATAAGATTTATGTGTTAGAACTGCTCATGACAAGTCGTTTGTCTTATAGCAACCAAACTTGGTACATATGCACTTTGGAAGATGGAAATACACAAATCGGAGCATGATTTTTAAAATTAACACGCAAATGCGGAAATCGGAGCAAGAGTTTAAAAATTTTAATTGGAATCTAATTATTAAAAATTAAACAAAATTTTTGGCGTTTTTTTCGATGATTAAATTTTGCAAATATTATGGTGCAAAAATGAATTTTATATCTTTTCAAAATTTTAAAATATCGTTCTTTTTAACGATACAGTTTAATACTCGCGCGAACCTTTCCAGAATTTTGGTAATTTTCTATGAACATTTCTTTTGCTCTACTTTTCAACAGTAGATTATAATGATGCCCTGAAATTAAAACACTTTTCATTGTTTCATCAACATTTAATTGCTTAATTTTTTTCCATTATTAAAAGCTTTAGGTGAAGGATTCTGTTTAATTTAATTTATGTGTAGTTTATAACATAAATAAAAATAGTGAAGTTACAATTCCACAAAATTTATAAGATAAATGAACCGGATTTTTACGTTTTTAAAAGCATTATAATATTATGAATTGTCTCAACAGCCTGTTACCAAATTTATTTGGGCTTAGACATATTTGAACCACCCCATTGAGTGATCAGATATCACCATTTTTCTGCATTTTCCGGATCTCTCTCTTTGAATTAAGACTCTTTTCTATATTATCCAATGCTTAGATGCTTTAATTATTAATGTGCACCTCAGGTTTTCTTAAATAGTCTAGCATTTTTATTTCTATTTCCAGAGTTTCTATTTCCAGAGTGGATCCAGAAAAGAAAATAGTGTTTTCGTTATAATTTCGAAAATATAAATCTCTTCTCAAGCAAATTTAATGGAACATTGTTATTCTATAAAAAATTATCCACAAGGTTTGGAAAAATCTCCTTTTAGATTTCACAAAGTTTGGAAAAATACATTTTTGAACTTTCTATATGGTGTATATAAAAATATAAATAAAATGTGTTTGATAAAAATAACTAAAATATGCATGCCTTGGATGCGATGAAGTATATAAGTATAAGAATGATAATGGAGATCTCTCATTGGCTATAATTTTAAACTAATTATTGACTTTAAAAGTAGAAATACTGAATTAAGAAATTTTTGTCTTTCTGATCATTCATCACATAAGATAAACTTTAATAAAAAGAAATAAACCCTGAAAATTGCATACATTTGTATACTGGCATAAAAACACTATCGTACTCTTCATTTCCGATAGGAAAATACTGCAACATGCCATGAATTTTGTAACGATTTTGAAAATTTTTGTTTGATAAGAATGCGTATAGTATCTTAGGTACATCATAAATGGTTGGCTATCTACTTTTTGTAAAATTTGAGAGAAAATGCAAATTAAAATTTTGACAGAAAAATCATTCTTAACATTGGATTTCATTAATCTGATCCAGAAAATTGATGATTCGAATTTCACGATTTCGGAAATTTGAAATATAGCTAATGAAAAATGCTCCATCATTACTGTGCAAGTATAATTTAAAGTAATACTTTGTTTACATTTACTTATTTTACTGAAAATACACCTTTATTGTACTTTTGCTGTAATGCAGTTCATTAAATTTGATTAACATGACTGAAGGAATCTCATTATTATTAGCCACTCTTCATGTCTATATTATTGGAATTAATATAATCGTATTAACAGATTTTGGTTAAACAAATCTTATTAAAATGAAATGAAGCTCTATTTTAAATTATGACTGCATGTTAATGACAAAACAATTTTATTAGCTCGTTATGTCTTGTAAAAAAGTGAAATTAAATGGCAAATGCAAAATTTATTTTGCATTATCTCTCGAAAATAGCAGCAGAGGGAAAATAATAAAATTTTTACGACTGATAAGTTTTCTTTTTTTTTAATCTTCTATACTAAAATTAAAGCTGACTATGTGTGGGTATATGTGTGTTAGCATTTTACAGCCCAGACTATTTAAACTACAAACATCAAATTTGGCCCATGTCTCCCTTGAAGCAAAAGAATTTGCCTTCGAAGAGAATTTTTTGAAATTTTCTCTAGAATTTCAATTAATTAAAAAAATTAGCTAGATTTTGAAGTTTTTTTTTACGATAACTTCCGAAAGTATTATTTTAGAAAGAAAGATCAAAATATCATTCTTAATGATGCCAATTTGATAATCGGGCGAATTTTTGTAAAAATTTTGGCAATTTAAATAAATTTTCTTCTGCCAGATTTCCAATAACAGATTATATTATTGCCATGAAACTCAAACTTTTTTTTTATTGTTTTATTTTATCGCGTCATCTTCTTTTACTGTTGAATGCTAATGAAAAATGTTTCAGTTTAACATTTGTAAAAGTGATGGATAAAAAAGTGCAGTTGTAATGACACGATATTTAGAAGGTAGATGACTCAGATTGTTATGTTTCTAATAGTAGCATGATTTTAAAGGACTATTTCCATTAGAAAGGGAAAGAGAAAGGATATATATATATGATGAAGTATGTCGTTCTTTTTAATAATAATTACTACAGTAAAACGTCCTCCCAGTGCTACTCAACAGACTCAGTTCAGTATTTTTTTTATTTTTCTTTACATTATTTCTTTCCACAAATACTTTAGAGAAAAACAGGATAATTTTTCTACTCGATCCAACCCGAAGAAAAGCACCACCCGCTCTCCCAAAGGTCCCAGAGAAAACATCCAGTTCCGGCAGAATACTTTTGCAAAGCAATTTAGGGCAATCTATTGCTATTAAATTTCTGCTGTGTTTTTTTCCAAAACATAGATTTGTTTATTGGCGTGTTTATATAGCTGAAATATTTAAATCTGGATCCTCTGGAGGATGACAGATGGCGGGAAACTTTCAGACAGGCGTCTTGGGGTTTCAAAGAGAATTTCGTGCATTTTTGAGACTGATTATAAGCATTAATATGTTTTCTATTTTTTTTTTGTTGTTGTTGAAGAAATTGCATTTTGTTTCTCTGTTAATTCTTTTACTTTTTAGAAGAAAATGCATTTTTTTCTCTGTTAGCTTTTTCACTTTTTGAAAGAAAATGCATTTTGTTTCTGTTAACTTTTTTACTTTTTAGAAGAGATTTTTTTTTCCAAAATCACGTGAGGTAGTTTTGTGGTGGTTTAGAAACTGATGTATCGGATAAAATTCTTGTTGTTTTTCAATTTTTTAATTCTGTCTGTTTTAAAATGTAGTGAGGCTAAAACGTATCTTTGAAAATTATGTAAAATCTCCATCTTCCCGCATTCCTCGGTTTTACGCTCTTTGAATATGAAATCTTTTCTCTGTATTTCCATTGCATATGCTTTTTAATTTGAAATACATACTTTTGTCTGTCGTAAATATTTTAGCATTCTTACTTTCATCTTCAGAGTAGAGCATTGCTTTTCAGAATACAAAATAATAATAATAAACAAATAAAATAAAAATAAAAATAGAGCTTCTGTAATTCTGAATGTCAACTTTTTCTTTTCTTGTCGACTCTTCTCAATCTTTTCAATGAGAATTCATTACAACTCTTTAAATAAAGAATACCGAATTCGAATATATATGTATATTTCCGAAAGCAAATAAAATTGTGTCAAGCCCCTATAAATAAAAAAATCAAGATAACTATATTTGTTTTTTATTTTTTATTTTTAAATCATGAAGTTAGAAGCATGAAGTTAGAAAGGAATGTCATATTGGAGATCAATCACTGATTTTATATTTAAAATAATTATGGAAATGATATGCTAAAATATTATTTTATACAGGTTTCATATTGGAGATGGTTTGTAGCTTATAAGGACGATGTCGCGTCCGTTTTACCACGGAAAAGGAGTACAGTAGCGTCTGAAGGTAAAGATGCCTGAGCACTCGAGGTCAGAAGTCGGAGGTCTAGCTTATATGAGGATGACACACATACCCTCGCTTGCACAAACCCTTTTTACAGCTCTTTCACAGATAGAACACAGGGTGAAGATCAACCATGCCGGAACCAGGAAATGCCAGATAACACGGAAGACACGCTACCCATAGACCAGGACTCTGGTTGTAGATTATAATAAATTAGAAAATTCCCAAAATCTTGAAATTAGCCAACATTTGATGTAGTTACTGATTTAGAATTAGTGTAAATCCTTAAAGATTAATTGGTTATCTATTTTGAATATTTTTTTGATATTTACAACGTTTAAAGTGTTTTGAGAATTTATTATTTAAACATAAATGAGCTTGTGGTTAACCAATACTTTTCTGCTCTTTTTTGTAAATACTTGAACAATGCTCAAATATTTACAGAAGAACAAAAAATTATAATGTAGAGGGTTGTTCTAATTAAAGTTATTTATTCAGAAAGCTCTAGCGAGAGATCTATATCTTCTAATGAAACATAACTTTACTTGCATATAATACTAATGTATGAGGAACTATGTCTACCAAATAATATAATTAAACAAGCGAGGAAAATATTAATATTTGTTATGTGTAAGTTTAATTTATTCTAAAATTAAATTAAATTACTTGATTCACTCTTCTGTCATTCTGTCTGTAAATTTAATTATGCTTAATATAATGGAAATTATAATAAGTATAATCATAACTCGATATATTATCATTGGAGTAAAAAAAAGTGTTTTTCTTTAATTTTTTTTTATTTTATTTCACAGCATGTTACATTTTATGTTTAGTTTCTTAATGTAGTACAGAGAACGTGTTACGCATTTCGACCAGCTTTTTTAAATTTAGTGATTGATTCAAAATTTCCGCACAAATATAAAATTTCAATGCCGATATATTTCGTGCATCGCTTTCGTAGAGATTTTGAATCATTACATTTTATGCACAGTGTCGTGGCTGGTTCGTGAGTGCTTTGAATAAATAGGCAAATAGAAAACTTAACAACAAATTTATTGCAGATTCGTTCGAGTTACTCTGCTCAGTAACTCCTTCTTCTTCAAGAGCAAACACTCGAATGACCTCACTCTTTTAATTACACTCGCGCTAGTTGTCTAGCGCCATCTATGAACGTTTATTTCCTAACGCTTCAAAATCCAATCACTGCACACAGTAATAGAGATGCCGATACGCAGAAAATTCATTTATAAATTTTATTCGAATTATAATTTGGATGATAAATCATATGTTAAATATTATTTATTAATTTGTTTCATTTTGGAGCAAACCTCATAAAACTGTAAAAACAAAATATACAAATAGAGGGAATGTTTTGAACGAATTTCCTTCAAAAATTCATTCAAACATACAATTTAAGAGTAAATTCCATTTACCAAATTTCATAAGTATATTTTGATTTTTTTCTTGAATATTGTGTTCACAGACAGATAAATATACTCACCACAATGGTTATCTTCGGACACAAGTGAGTCTTAATTTTGAAATTCATTGAAATTGAGAGTTTATGGTTTTAAATGATTTCAACTGTTTTTATTAATATATTTCCCCCAAAAGTAGGGTTAAGAAGCTGTCACAGCTGGTATATTTCAAAAATTGGATCTTATATATTGCTTAGTTTCAAACCAGTTTTGAGTTATTTATTTTTTATTCTGGAAATAATTTTCACCAATAAGAATATACAGAAATAAAAAAAATGACAAAAATTGGTTTCGAATTTGAGAGAGTGCTGTTCAACTTCTAAATATGGTGTAAAAAAATTTCTACCTGACAGAAAAATCAATAGCAAATCAAGTGAACTGCAAAAGAACCAAATATTTGAAATACACTTAAAGACGGCATTAATTCATTAAATAAATCAAAATCAAAGATAATTATTTAGATATCAAGTTTGATTTAGAATAAACTTTCTGTAAGAAATAAAAATCTGCTAAATTTTTCAATTAATCAGCAGACTATTAGAAAATATCTCAATTAACTTTCCCGGAAAGACACAGACGATAAAAAAAATTGTCTTTTTCCCAAGTGAGTGTAGGAGACATAAACTCTCCTAAAGTCAACTCCGCCTATCACTTTCCCAAGTTGAATCAGTTCGTCAGATTTAATCTGAGAATTATTTCATCGAAACGGCGGAATCTAGTTTTACGAAAACGGATTCTATTTGGTCCCGTCAAAGCTTTCCTTTCATTCGTTGATGATGTCGTTATTTTTGTAACTTCATAATCAATTTTCGTTAATTTTGTCTCTGTTTTTAAATTTCCTGAAACTGAACGTAGAGATGGAGTATAAAAATAAATAAAACTATTCCTTTTGATGGAGAGGCGTTTTAACATGATACTTATATGAAATCTAATTTATAATACTTAGTACTTTTTTTCTTCTTCTTAGATTAATGTATTTGTAGTATAAACTTTGTTGATATCAGCTTAGTGTATTTGTAAATGATTTTCACGACCGCACAATAAATTTCTTCGAACGATTTCGCATTAAGTTTTCCCATTTTCCTTTGATATTATAGTCATGGAACCAAATACTTGAAGGAGTAGACTGTATGTTCAAGCATGAGATCACTTAGTCAAGTGATCTTGACTCATTGACGTAATGAAATACGTCAAGGAGTAGACTGTATGTTCAGTCTGTACTTTCACAAGTATGAGATCACTTAGTCAAGTGATCTTGATTCCTTGACGTAACGAAATATGTCAAGGAGTAAGCAGACTGTATGTTCAATCTGTACTTTCACAAGCATGCGATCTCTTAGAAACCGAAAGACTGAAACGTATGCATTTGGTATGTGATTTTGCGACTACAAAAACAGATCTTTGTCAAACTTTTGGTTTTAAACAATAAAATAAAAACGTCTGAATTACACGTTGGTGCCTTGGTATTTGAGCTTTAACCGTATCCCAGAGATTAATCGCCATATATCCAGTAGTTTTCTCCGAACTTTTGTTTTCCAATGACATATTGTTATTAATAAACAAGTTCATTTATAAGAGAGTATCAAAAGAGTTTCGAAGAGACCATCTCAACAGATTTAAGGAGCATTTTAATTTTATATTATTCAACAAATTTATTTTTCATTTTGGCATTGCAATTTATTTTGAAGTCTCAATTGATTTATTTCCAAGCTCATTTTCTGAAAGATGTTTTTAATTAATATACCAAGTAATAAAAATTATAGGATGAATACAAAATTTTACTATTCGAACAATAAGCATCTGCGAATATCTGCAACATTAAAAGGTTCCAAAAATGAAAAGCATTTTGCTAATTTTTAATGAATCCGATTATTTCCATATTTTTGTTTCCTCATAAATTAGTAGAGTTTCAAACTATTTATTTTAGTAAAACTGCTTTTTTTAATCCATTGATACCATGAATTGTTTTCATTTTTATACACTATATGCACTTTGTATTATACAATTTTATCGCTACAAAGTAGCACCATTTATAATTTTTCAAACAAATTAATGGAATCAACGCCCATTAATTAGATAAAATCTTAATTGAATGATAAGGATATTGTATTATTTTTGATATAATAAAATACCATTATGAATCCCCAGAAGTGCTGAATTGGGCCACTTGATTTACCACTTTCGCTTATTAATTAAGTTCTTTCAACCATTACAAAATTTCTTTCTTATTGCTATCATTTACTGACTTAATGTAGATGCGTTTACCGTTTATTAATTAATTCAACTTTGCTTAAAAGATAAGCATAGATAAATGATAAGCTTATTTCTTAGAATGATTATGAATGGGCCATAAAAGAAAAAAATGACCATTTCTTTGAATGAAAAAAAGAAGGAAAGCTGCATTCATATTCAGCATCCTTGATTTTAACATGTAATGAATTAATGCTAATTGTATTTCACCACCATTCATGCGTAGTAAAATTTTTTGAAAGAAATTATTCAAACTTCAGCATGTTTTTTAAATAGATTAATGTCGAATCTGTATTTCATAAGGAAGGCTAACATTTCTTTTGCATTATTTGATTAGAGTTATATTAATCAGTCAAGGGGTACAGATATTTGTTTGGTTAGTAAAAGTACAAATATTTTTTTGAGGCTAGAATTTTTCTTGATACTAAATGTACAAAGTAATAGTATGGTAATCGTCAAACTTTTAAGATGATGATGTCGTGTCGACATTACCACGGAAAAATGATGCAATAGCCTCTGAGGATAAAGACCTCTGAGCACTTGAGAGCAGAAGTCTGACTTCTAGCTCATATGAATCACACATTCGCTTGCACAACCCTTTTTTATAAGAGGATTCTTTCACACACCTCACAGATAGAACACAGGGTGAGGAACAACCATGACCGAACCCAGATCACGGGGACGGCGCGCTACTCTAAGGCCAGGACGCTGGTCTAAAATTTGAAACTCAATATGAATTTCTACTCCAAAACATTGGAGCAAGCTCTACAATCTTTTGATAAATTTCTACATATCAGAACGACTTGAGTTCGAAAAGCACATTTTTGGAAATGTATTGTTGCGAAATTTTCTTTACCGGGGTTTGTTTGGATAGTGGAAGTGATATGGTGTGTAGAACGTTCAATCAGCAGACGGTAGTAGAAAATAAAACAACGAGTTTATTTACACGAAGACACACAGGACAGCACAAAAGCGACAACTATATACAGCACAGAAGTCGATTATCTTCATCCGAGACGTGTAGCATACAACAGCAGCATACAACCAGAATCTACTGCAGACAGTAGCGCACAGCTCAGTTCAGCACGAGCTTGACTCCGTCGCTGCTCACCGTAGTTTCCGCCTGCTCCGCTCTGTCGCTTTCAACTCCTCCGCTCCGTCTTCGGACTTTTCTTGACTGCTCCGGCAGCTGTGGACCCTTTTATAGGTCTCAGGAGGCGGGGCTAGAAGCCTCTCAACCAATCAGGAACGTTCGAGGCGTATCTCGGTTCCTACTGTACGGATCGGGAAAATTCTCGAAGTTTCGGGTATTATCTATTTTGGCGCCAAAGTCGCCAAATTGGTCTCCAAGTCGCCAAATGGTCGCCAAGTTTGTCGCCAAGCTCTGGGACCACCGACGCACCACACGGATTCCGTCCATTCAGATGACTGTAAAACTTTCTTTCCAATGATGGAACAAACTATGCTGGGAAGCCGAATTGCAGGTTTGTAACAGTATGTATCTATCCGTGCACACGATATTCCTAATATGAAATTTCGTTTATGGACACTTTATGGATTGTTAGCTCCTCACATATTGTGAGCTAAGTCTTTTCAGACAGAGTTGAATATAAGTTAACACGATTACACGTTAAACAATTACAAAATATAAAAAAAACTAGTTAAATAAGTTTTGGTATTCAGATTTAGAATCTAAAATGTAGGTTCTGAATGGAATTGTGAGCAAAATCTTTCAAGGAATTGATAGTCTGTAGCAATGTTGAATACATATAAGAAGGATAATTCAAAAGTTTAACAATTTAGATATGTCCAATTTTTAAATTTTAGCATTTAAAGTGTAGATTCATATCAAATATCGAACCAAACCTGTCAAAGCAATGATTAACTGATGTTAAGTGTTTTAACAAGTTTATTAATGGAAAGAAAATGAATTGAAAGATAATCAAATATAAACAAAATATCTGAATGCTATTATCTCCTAAATTTGCTGCTAAGGTGGCTAAAAAAAGACAAATTTGGTAGCTAAAATTGGATGGAGGATATATTCAATTCTATATATTTCTTAATTGCGTCAATGAATAAATGGGTTGAAAGAACGATACAATAATATTTTTGGAAAGTTGATGAGATTTCAGACAAATGTCAGACTGGTTATCAAGATGATATGCATTGTTTATTGATGTCGAAAATGAAGAGATAATATGATGGTAATTATATTATTGTAAATCATTTCCATGGAAATGGCATAGTATTTATTTTAATGTAATAACAAAGCTATTTCTCAATATATTCTATGTCAATAAATAAGATTTATGTGTTAGAACTGCTCATGACAAGTCGTTTGTCTTATAGCAACCAAACTTGGTACATATGCACTTTGGAAGATGGAAATACACAAATCGGAGCATGATTTTTAAAATTAACACGCAAATGCGGAAATCGGAGCAAGAGTTTAAAAATTTTAATTGGAATCTAATTATTAAAAATTAAACAAAATTTTTGGCGTTTTTTTCGATGATTAAATTTTGCAAATATTATGGTGCAAAAATGAATTTTATATCTTTTCAAAATTTTAAAATATCGTTCTTTTTAACGATACAGTTTAATACTCGCGCGAACCTTTCCAGAATTTTGGTAATTTTCTATGAACATTTCTTTTGCTCTACTTTTCAACAGTAGATTATAATGATGCCCTGAAATTAAAACACTTTTCATTGTTTCATCAACATTTAATTGCTTAATTTTTTTCCATTATTAAAAGCTTTAGGTGAAGGATTCTGTTTAATTTAATTTATGTGTAGTTTATAACATAAATAAAAATAGTGAAGTTACAATTCCACAAAATTTATAAGATAAATGAACCGGATTTTTACGTTTTTAAAAGCATTATAATATTATGAATTGTCTCAACAGCCTGTTACCAAATTTATTTGGGCTTAGACATATTTGAACCACCCCATTGAGTGATCAGATATCACCATTTTTCTGCATTTTCCGGATCTCTCTCTTTGAATTAAGACTCTTTTCTATATTATCCAATGCTTAGATGCTTTAATTATTAATGTGCACCTCAGGTTTTCTTAAATAGTCTAGCATTTTTATTTCTATTTCCAGAGTTTCTATTTCCAGAGTGGATCCAGAAAAGAAAATAGTGTTTTCGTTATAATTTCGAAAATATAAATCTCTTCTCAAGCAAATTTAATGGAACATTGTTATTCTATAAAAAATTATCCACAAGGTTTGGAAAAATCTCCTTTTAGATTTCACAAAGTTTGGAAAAATACATTTTTGAACTTTCTATATGGTGTATATAAAAATATAAATAAAATGTGTTTGATAAAAATAACTAAAATATGCATGCCTTGGATGCGATGAAGTATATAAGTATAAGAATGATAATGGAGATCTCTCATTGGCTATAATTTTAAACTAATTATTGACTTTAAAAGTAGAAATACTGAATTAAGAAATTTTTGTCTTTCTGATCATTCATCACATAAGATAAACTTTAATAAAAAGAAATAAACCCTGAAAATTGCATACATTTGTATACTGGCATAAAAACACTATCGTACTCTTCATTTCCGATAGGAAAATACTGCAACATGCCATGAATTTTGTAACGATTTTGAAAATTTTTGTTTGATAAGAATGCGTATAGTATCTTAGGTACATCATAAATGGTTGGCTATCTACTTTTTGTAAAATTTGAGAGAAAATGCAAATTAAAATTTTGACAGAAAAATCATTCTTAACATTGGATTTCATTAATCTGATCCAGAAAATTGATGATTCGAATTTCACGATTTCGGAAATTTGAAATATAGCTAATGAAAAATGCTCCATCATTACTGTGCAAGTATAATTTAAAGTAATACTTTGTTTACATTTACTTATTTTACTGAAAATACACCTTTATTGTACTTTTGCTGTAATGCAGTTCATTAAATTTGATTAACATGACTGAAGGAATCTCATTATTATTAGCCACTCTTCATGTCTATATTATTGGAATTAATATAATCGTATTAACAGATTTTGGTTAAACAAATCTTATTAAAATGAAATGAAGCTCTATTTTAAATTATGACTGCATGTTAATGACAAAACAATTTTATTAGCTCGTTATGTCTTGTAAAAAAGTGAAATTAAATGGCAAATGCAAAATTTATTTTGCATTATCTCTCGAAAATAGCAGCAGAGGGAAAATAATAAAATTTTTACGACTGATAAGTTTTCTTTTTTTTTAATCTTCTATACTAAAATTAAAGCTGACTATGTGTGGGTATATGTGTGTTAGCATTTTACAGCCCAGACTATTTAAACTACAAACATCAAATTTGGCCCATGTCTCCCTTGAAGCAAAAGAATTTGCCTTCGAAGAGAATTTTTTGAAATTTTCTCTAGAATTTCAATTAATTAAAAAAATTAGCTAGATTTTGAAGTTTTTTTTT
>JAPMOR010052016.1:32745-44708 GCA_026543865.1 Argiope aurantia | reverse complement strand
AAAAAAAATCTTTAAAACTTGCAATTATGTAGTTACATTTGAATACTCTTATGTGAATAGTTTATAATTATTTCACCTTTCATAAAATAGTAGCATAAATTTTACGCCCATTAGTTTATATTATTTTTCTATATTGTCCTAAACATTATAATAATATTTCCCTACATAGTTCATTATCATATTGAAAACATTATCAAGCTTATGAAGTTCTATAAGACTTTTGCTCCTTAATTACATATCTCCAATTGTCAACAAATATTTTATTTGTACTTTTAAAAGAAGTAAAAGCTCAATCATTATTCTAATTAAGAAATATGTTTTTTAGGTTCATCAAATATGCAAAAAGAAGAGTGAACTTGAAGAAAAGTATATGTACAATTCTTCATGTGTGTTACCAGCAAAATATGAAATCCAGTATTCTATAGAATGACCAAGCATTGTATATAATGCCTAAAACAAGCCAGTAATGTGTGAAACAATTTGTATTTCATACATTTTCTAAGCATTCTATAGAATGCCAAATGACAACCTGGCGAAGTATGAAATACATCTCTCATGCAATGAAATGAAAATTTTGTGCACTTTTTGTTTCAAAACTGAAAATGCAATTAAAGATAAAATAAATTTTAAAATTAATCTATAAATATAAGCAAAAAAAATTTCTCACTATTTGTTTGGAAACTACTGTCAAGTTTCTATTCCTGACTTCCAAAAGGAGCAAAATATTGGAAGTTATAATTAATGTGACGGCGTTTCTACCGACTTGTAACATCAGAAGGAAATTTAAAACAATTATATGTGAGATCCCGATTCACTTTATATCCTAAGAACTTGTTTAGAATTGAAGATATTCCAAATCACAAAATTTCTCTCTGGTCAGTTGCAATTACTCAGAGCAGTGGAAGCAACCAAGGATTTATCAAATGTATGTGTTAAACAAAGTGCCAAAATATGTAATGTCTTTTCGTGAAAAATGTAGTAAAACTTCAAAATGTTGCAATGTGATAGGCTTGAATGACAAATTTTAATTTCTGATTTTTTTTAATCTGAACCCTTATTTGCCTTAATTAGAAAGGCATAATTTTTTTAATGGCAACCTCATTATTTTTTCAGACTGACAATTCAAGTGATTTTAATTATATTTAGCTTAGTTAATTTTCCTTTTCATTTACAATTTTTCTATGAAAGAAGTTTAAAAAAGTATTAAATAACATTTTATATTTTGGTATTGAAATAGCATTTGTATAATTATTTTTATTTTGACATGAGGCTAAAAAAAGTTTAGCAGAATGTATTTATTGTAAACTTCAAAAAAAAAATTCTTTAAAACTTGAGATTATGCAGGCACTTTTGAGTACTCTTATATGAATAGTTTCTAATTATTTCACATTTCATAAAACAGTAACATAAATTTTACTCCCATTAGTTTTTTTTCTTTATTATCCTAAACATTATTATAAAGTTTGCTTACACAGTCCAATATCAGAACAAAAATATTATGCTTATGTAGTTCTATAAGACTCTTGTTTGTTAATTACTCATCTCCAATTGTCAACAAATTTTTTATTTGTACTTTTAAATGGAGCGAAATCTCAATTACTATTATAATTGTTTTCTAGGTTCATCAAATGTAATCAAAAAGGAAAAGTGAAATGCATAAATAAATGTATAATTCTTTATATGTAGCTGAAGATTCAGTTATACATATATATAATATTTATATAAATGTGTGTGGATTTTTAGAAATTTCAAACTCTTCAAGTATTACATAATAAATAAAGTTTAAATAAATTTTTAATAAATGACTTTGTGACAATATTATTTATTCTAGTAAATTATATCATAGTTTCAGGATTTTGCTTACGTGTATAAGTCATTACAGAAAATCCAGTAAAAAATTTCAAGTAAATTATTATTTTACTTTGTATTTCTAAAATATTATTTAACTAGCCGCCTTTGGCGACCAGCCGATTCGCCAGGATTACCGCTCGCTACAATTTTCAATTAAATATTTTAAGTAACTGTTCTCTTAATAGATTCTCAAACAAAACATTTTTAATCTTCAAATTTTGTTAGTCATACCAAACTTATACTGTTGTTTCGATCGTTTCGTTCAGTTTACTATATATATTTTGCTAATTTGTTGTCATTTCCGGTAAAACTTCAACTTTAATTTAAAGTGGAAATGATGAAATTGCAATTAATATAAAGATATTTTTTAATAAAACCAAGCATTTTATTTTATTTATCATCTTCATTGTTATTTATTTATTATTATTATTACTGAATATGAGTATTGCAAACAGAATCGCTCGGTATATAAGTCTTATGTGAACTACAAAATATTTTTCATAATTTTTATAATATATCAAAGAATAATTCAAAAAAAAATTTCTCAGATTCAGCATAAAATTCAGTTTTTAGTTTTGCTTTCAAGAGGATTGAAATGAAATCAATAATAATACTTTGTTCCGGTCTATAAATATATTTCAAAAATTATGAAGTCTAAATTTAATGCAGTAAGGTATCATATTCTGATAAATATTCTGCACACACCAAATTCTAAATAAATGAATGAATGTTTCTATTTTCCACCATCAATTAAGACTTATTTATGAAGTTTTGAATGTTAAAAATTTAGAAAAACTCAACATTTTCATAGTCTTAGTCCAATTAATCTTGAGAAACCTGCGCGCTGATTGGCGTATTTTCTTTGAAACGATCGATGGAAAATCTAAAATTATCCTTTTTTTATTGAATAGTGATATTCAAATTTTCATAAATCAGTCAGTTTAAGTGATTGATTTAGTTGATTGGAAATTAACTCTTTTTATTTAAAATATTAGTGTTTCAAGAACATTTTGTTCATCGTGATTTCCATAGCAGAAGCTTTATGTAAAATCAAAATTTCGTTATTTATTTGAGCATTTATTGAATCAAGTTACATAAAATATAATCATTTTCCATTTAGATCATTTTAACAGATCTGTGTCTTACTAAAGGTTTACAAATTAGCTGTGTGGCCCTGATTTGAATGATCTGTTCATATTAAACAAAACTTGCCTTAAAATAAAACTGATTTATTGAATTAATAATATAGAGAGTGTAAAAGATCATAAAATAATTTTTCTTGAATTTATTTTTTAGAAAAAATAATATTTCATATTTGTTTCATTTCCTACAAACACGTGCCGAAAATTATATTTTTGCAGATTTCATTTCCAAAAAGATTTAATTTATTTTTTATTGGAGTTTTAATCAATGTGATGGCAACACTTTGAAAAAAGCTAATTTTTTCCCATGAATGCGAAACTTGCTCGTGAAGCTTAAATTTTATTTTTATTTTGTACCAAAAAAATTGTTGAAAAATAGAGTTAAAATATTTATTTAAAAATTCATTAAAAATAGAAATTTAATTTTAAGGTTAAAACATTTGTATCATTTAAAAAATAAATTTTTGATCTTTAACTTCATGTAAAAATCTTTTTTGTGCGGTAATATTTTCGGAAGTTATAGCAGAAACATGCCAAAATTTCACTTAATTTTTAAATAAATAAAATTCTAATTAAAAATTCGAAAAAATAACCCGCAGGTGCACATTCCCGGTCTCCAAGGTATACACGTGCCAAATTTGGTAGCTGTAGGTTGAATGGTCTGGCCTGTAGAGCGCCAACACACACACAAGTATAGATGAAGGTCTTTGTAAATAAATTGTTTTGCATAGTTGTTTTTCTTTTCTCCTAAAAATAAAGAGGGGAAAATAATAATTAAAAAAATATTTGTCTAAATAAATTTCGTATAATTGAAAGTAGTGTTTACATTTTTAGGTATGGAGTTTTTGTGAAATATTCAGAATTAATCATAGATCAAATTTGGTTCTTGTGCCATGAAACAAAACCAAACTAATCATAGATAATAAAAAAAATTAGAAATTTGAAGTAAATTGTTAATTTGTGCTTGTAAAATGTTATCAATTGAACATTAGCTAACACTAACATTTGTAATAAGGTATAAAATTTCTACACCATAAAGTAACTTTGTAAGTTAATAATAAATAAGATTTCGTATAAATGAAAGAAGTGTTGCATTTTTGTGCATGGAATTTTTGTGAAACATATTTTTCAAATATTCAGAGTTAATCATAGATCAAATTTGGTTATTTTGCCACAAATCTAATCCTCACTAAACATAAACTATGAAAATATTAGAAATTTGAAGTAAGTTATTAAATAAGAAGTAAGTTTGTGCTTGTAAATTGTTGTTTATTGAATATTAGCGAACACTAACATTTATAATGAGGTATAAAATTAATGCAATATGAAGTAACTCTGTAAATTAATAGTAAATAAAATTTCCTATAATGGGAAGAAGTGTTCCATGTTTGGGTATGGAATTTTTGTGAAATATTCAGAGTTAATCATTAATTATATTTGGTTATTGTACTATAAAACCAAACAACTAAATATAGATCAAGAAAATATTAGAAATTTGAAGTAAATTATTAATTTGTGCTTGTAAAATGTTATCTATTGGACATTAGCTAACACTAAAATTTATAATGAGGTATAAAATTTCTTCATGAAGTAATTTTGTAAAAATAGTAAATAGAATCAGTAAAATTGAAAGAAGCGTTATATTTTTGAGCATGGAATTTTTATGAAACATATTTGTGAAATATTCGGAGTTTAACATAGATCAAATTTGGTTATTTTGCTGCAAATGTAAACCTCACTAAACATAAATTATGAAAATGTTAGAAATTTGAAGTAACTTATTAATTTGTGCTTGTAAAATGTTTTCTATTGAAGAAATATATAATAGGAATAATATAATTCAGTGTTTTAAACTATTTTTAACCAATGCATTAAATTTTAGGGTGTTAAAATAGGTTTTATTCATTATTCTTTAGAAGTTATTTGTTTATTATTTACATTAAGCAATATAAAAGTGTGTATAGTAAAGAAAATATTTTTTTAATAGGAATTATATATTTTTCTGTTTCGAATTTTTATGAAATAGCTTTTAAAAACAGATGATATAGTCAATATATATAATACATCTACTTTTAAATTTCTAATATCAGTTAAAATCATACTGATTAATTATATAATTGAAACTATGATTATGTTAACATTTCTTCCCATGCATTAAACAATGAAAATAAATAGGAAATATCAATGAAGGAAATAAATCTTATATGTAGATAGATGTGCAGGTGGTCAAATTTAAAATTATTTCAGATAATTTTAACTAGTTTTTTAAAGAGCAGTAAAATTCTGGTAAAATCTATGCTATAATAATAGTTAAAAAAAGTTGGAAAAATTGTTAGAATGACATTTTCTATGAATTTTTATCAAAAGCAAGTATTTTATGCACTTTTAAATTTATCAAAATAAGTAACAAACACTATTATTAATAGGTAAAAAAGGAAAGTAAACTATTCAAAATATCTCGTATTTTCAGTCTTTTGACAAAATTTTGAAAGTATGATAGTTTTAAATATTATGACACTAGTTTCTAGAGTTTGAGAAAATTGAATAACCACTAAACTAATATTTCAGTTTGACACCAGCAAGTATTCAGAAATAAATCGTCTAATGATTGGTATTTGGTCGCCCATTGCTAAAATACATGGGGAAATGATTGGTATTGGGTCGCCCATTGCTAAAACACATGGGGAAATTATTGGTATTGTTTCGCCGATTGTTAAAACACTTGGGGAAATGATTGGTGTTTGGTCGCCCATTGATAAAACAGGTCACGAAATGCTTGGTATAACGTCGCCCGTGATAATAAAACGTCGCCAAATGATGGGCAAATTCGTCGAAAACAAGTCGGGGCGACCATCGCGCGGCGAACCGCCGGGGAACATGATCAATGTCGGGGCGAGATCACCTCCGATCTCGCTCGTTCCGTGGGACGATGCTTGGCCAATGATTGGCCAACGATCTTCTGCAGCTTGGGGATTTACCAAGAGATCGGATCACTCCATCCAGACCTTTTGACAAGGTGGGAATTGATTTTGCAGACCCAATCATAACGAAACCTAATTTGAAAAGATATAGAGTAGCCATCAAAACTTTCATCGCCATATTTATATGTTTTAGCACTAAGGCTACCCATTTAGAAGTGGTATCTGATTTAACAACTGAAGCCTTCTTGGCATGCTTTAAAAGATTCATCGCAAGCCTATCGAGACCTTCAGTAATTTGGAGCGACAATGCAACTAATTTTAAAGGAGCACATGCTCTTCTGAACTCCCTATTTAAATTATGCAAATCCAATTCCATCAAAAGTTCAGTACCCAGGAAGGCATCGACTGGAATTTCATACCCCCAGCTGCACCCAACATTGGTGGTCTCTGGGAAGCAAATATAAATTCTATGAAAAAAAATCTTAGTGAAAGGCACCAAGACCAAAATTCGGAATTTTGAGGAACTTACCACATTGGTTGTCTAAATTGAATTCAAGACCCTTCAGTCCCTTGTCCGTCGATCCAGCTGATCTACAACCTCTAACACCGGGACATTTTTTGGTTGGGTCATCGTTACTATCTTTAACTGAACAAAGTTCTTCTATCAGTTTATCTTCCACGTGGAGCTATGTCCAGGACCTAAAATCCAAGTTTTGAGACCGCTAGTGTCGGGAGTATCTGCAACAACTTCATCAGAGGCAGAAATGGAAGAATCCGCATTCCAACCTAAAAGATGGCGACCTAGTCATATTGAAGGACGACCACAACCATTACAGTGGAAGTTGGCGCGAATAAAGAAGACAATACCTCTACCCGATTGACTTGTTCGAGTAGTTGAGGTGCAAACCTCCAACGGACTATTCCTACGAGCCATGAACTGCATAATTACCCTTCCAATTCAGAATGTTGGACCAATGTCCAACGGGGGGTGGGATGTTGTAGAGCCAGCGCAAGAACTGAAATCTTGATCTGGCAACAACCTTTTCCCGCCAGAGTACTGGTTTTTACCGCGCTGAAAAGACGTGTCTACTTTTGCTCTGTGTCTGTGCACGTTATATTAGTATTGTACCTTTGCTTTAGAAGTCTTCATCAGTAGTTGCTTTACGTGTAATAAATGAAAAAAAGACAGTTCAGATCCCTTTTGTTTGATAACTCACGAACAGATGGAAATTGTTCAAGTGGAAAAATGTATACAAAAAAAATACTGATTAGCTGAGTTAATTAATATAATTAGTTTATCAGAATTTTTTCATTGTGCAAATCAAGATAATTTCCTCCAATATGCCTTTATCTATCATTATATCAAATTTCGTTCCAAAATCGCAGTAGTTCTTCAGATATAATCAGTTTTGTTCACCTGTTCACTCCGCCTGAAATGTATCTACCCACTAATGATCATATATTAAGTAAACCTCAAATTGCCTAAAATCAAAAAATGGTTTTCTTTCTTTTTATTTCAGTGAGATTCCAAAGAATTAACCAAATGTGACTTTGAATGATCTTTAACGTGATCATTAATTCTTAAATTCCAGTATTTCTATTTAGTACACCTTTTTCTATCACTAATTTATATGTATATCGAATTTCGCTCCAACATTCGCAGTAATTTTTGAGATATAATCAATTTTGTTCGGTTAAAACTCAAGCTGAAATGCAACAACCCACTAAGGGCCATATATTAAGTAAATTTCAGATAGCTAAAAGCAACATATGCGTTTCTTCCTTATTGTTTCTGTGAGATTCCAAAGATTTAGCCTAACGCGACTCATCACTAACATAAGCATTTATTTTTAATTTCCAGTATACCTTTTCCTTTAGGTGTATCAAATTTCGTTCCAAAATTCAAGGTATTTTTTGAGATATAATCAATTTTGTTCACTTAAAATTCCGCCTGAAAAGAGCCAACCCACAAAGGATGATATATTAAATGAATTTCAGATGCTTAAAGCAAAAAATGCATTTCTTTATTATCATTTCAGTGAGATTCCAGAGAATTAATCAATTGTGACTCAGGCTGATCTTAAACATGAGCATTCATTTTTAAATTCCAGTATTTCTATCCAGTACGCCTTTTTCTATATGTGTATCAAATTTCGAACCAAATTTCGCAGTAGTTCTTGAGATATAATCAATTTTGTTCGCTTAAAACTCCGCCTGAAAAGAGTCAATCCACTAAGGACCATATATTAAGTAAAACTCAGATTGCTAAAAGCAAAAAATTTTTTAAAATGCATTTCTTCCGTTTTATTTTACTGAATTCCAAAAAATTAGCCTAACATAACTCAGGTGGAGTCAGATCGTTAGCATGAACATTTATTTTCGAATTCCAACTAACGTAAAGATTTTCAAATTTATTAGAAATTTAAGAATTTCATTACTTCTCAAAATATTTTCGTATCCACCTCTTTGATTGGTTTTGCCTTAGATACTTCAATAACAATCAGAATTTTTTTTATTGTGAATTAATTGTTTATAATACAGATATTACATTTAGGTTTCAAACGGATTTCAACAATATTTTAATCAGAGCAAGAGAATAAATTTATGATTTTAAATTACAGAAGTTAAAGTTGATTCACAGAAAAAATTCAATTGACTCCTCCTGATTAAAATCTAAGCTTATGGGTGATATTTATGGTGAAACAATTCATCCTCAGTTTTAGCACATTTTTCTTTATTTCACTACAATTACATTTTCATTTTCTCGTATATGTGATATACAAGAATGGGAATTTAGAGAAACAAGACGAAGAAAAAGTTATTGAAGAATTTATTTCCGTAATTGATTCTTCAATCAAGGAATTTTCAGCGAGATTTTCTCAGTTCAAAAAATTATCGGAAGTTTATTATGTACCCCGACGTGATTTCATTTGATAAACTGAATTTGTCCTAATTCGATTGGTTGGAAATTGAAGAATTTGAAATGTAACTGATCGATTTCCAGGCTAGTTCAGTATGGATTTAAAATTTTATTGAAAGAGGAGAAAAGTTGGAATAGATTGAAACAGAAAGATTAAAAAGCAATAAAAGTAAAAATGACAATTTAAATAAAAATGAAACTGGCTTATGCTATTTTAACCATATTTTCATCTACTTATGCCTGCGAGTCATTATTTACAGAGATGAATAATATTAAAGACTCACTTAGAAACCGTTTTGGCAGATGACTCCCAGTTCAGCATTTTACTACTATACAGTGTAAAATGTATTATTTTCGTAGTAGAGAAAGAGTTTTGAGTTGTTACTATTTAATTTTATTATTTTCCCAATAATCACAAGTCACAATTACTTGACGGCATGTCTATATCTCATTGAACATTTCTTTAGAAAAAAATGGCACGTTGATCCATAAAGGTTCTCCACCCTTGCCATAGGACATAGGGATAGAAACAGACTTAAAATTGAAAATTCAAGAAAATTTGCTAACATAACTGCTGAGAGGATACACATTTTTTATCGATTATGAAACATGTCAGCAGAAAAATACATAAATAAATAAAATAAAAAAGAAAAGGTTGGCATTTTAAACTTATTATTCATTCAGAGATGAATAGATGCTGCCAAGTGGATTTGATTGATATGCAATCTCAGGCAGATAATGAATTTAGGTTTGTTATGGTTTACCAGGAACATTTAACAAAGGTTGTGTTACTACGACCACTTCAGAGCAAAGAACGGAAGAGGTTGCTATGCAAGTATTTAATATCTTCTTGATATTAGGGGATCCTTGTACTGCAATCTGATAATGGAAGAGAGTTTGTAAATACCATTATAAAGCAGTTATGTACGTATTGCCAAGAATTGGAGATTGTTCATGGGTAACCTCAGAACAGCCAGTAGAAATTGAATTGATTGAAATGACCAAGTTATGGATGGAGAAATATGTTAACTTCATGGATGAACTATAATGAAACTACAAAGTAGTACAATGGTCTTTGTTTTGCCCAATTCATGAAAAATAGAGGTCTTCATTCAAGAATTAAATAATTGCCACACAAATTTATGTTTGGGATAGAACCAAGAGATGAAATGATAACCTCAAGCTTGCCATCAGATATTATAAAAAATGTAGAAGACGAGGACGAACTACTGAAATTTTCCGAGGACAAGAATGCAGAAGAGCAAGAAACTGAATAAGGATTCGGATTGTACACCCAGACTTGGTTTCTCTTCTAGAAATGCAATGCGTCCCATAGAGCGAAACGCTGGATCGTAGTAGAGGCCTCCGGAATGAATTCTTGCCAGACTGGTAGGTTGGTCACTTTGAACTTCTTCCATCGAACCAGCTGTATAGCAGGATGATCCAACAGTGCCTTCTGAAGTTCACTCGAATGCCAGGTATTCACCTTCGTCACCAAAGCTTCCGCGGGAATATCTCCGCCTATTATCGGCTCATTCTCGACACTTGAGAAGTGTCCGCAGCTCTCCACACTCGATCTTCTGAAGAGGACATCTGCCTTTACGGGAAGGGCTCTTCTGCAACGACACAACTTGATCGGGTACACAGCAGATTCATCGGCTCCTATTTGCATGACACTTCTCGTGAAATCCACAGCAAATCCGAATGCTTGGAGGAAATTGAGACTGTGACTACAGGGATCAGCGATTCCAGCCATGTAGTCTTCCGTGTCACTATGCAAGGAGATACCAAGAGGCTTGCAGCAAGGTAGTTCCTTTAATCTTTGAGACGAATCCAATCCAAACAGGGTCGCATTAACTCTTGCATCCATAGGCATCGAGCACGGGTCGCAGCGAACAGACCCATCCGAAGAAAGTCCATCTTCTCCATCATCAAGCGCCTGCACTTTCGGTTCCACTTCAGGAGACACATTCGGAGAAGACGGTTTCAGTTCCGCAATTATTTGACATTCTCCCTGTTCGTTCCTCTCCTTATTAAACTTCGGTTCATCTTCCGGATGGCTAAGCTCCTTTTCGGTGCCACCGGTCTCCATTCGTTCAGTCTTTTTTTCCACTTGGCTCTCGCTACTTCCTTTAATTTCTTCTGTGATAACTTGGATGTCTTCAGTTTTGTTAACTTTATCTTCTAAAATTTCTTTCCACGACGAAAGGCCTTTCTTCAATTCACTCTTCATGTCTTCATATCCGGTTTTCATTTCTTGCAAAAGTTTCTCTTGTCCGGCTTTCATTTCTTCCGAAAAGATTTTCATTTCTTGCAAAAGTTTCTCTTGTCCTTGCTTCATCTCCTCCATAGATTTCTTCATCTCAGCCAACAGAGCCAGTAACTCACCATTACCGCTATCAGCCATTTTTGCTTGGGATCTCGTCTGCACCATACACTATTAACCACTATCCCACTTCTGACACCAAATATTACGAAATTTCCGGGTTCGTTTAGATAGTAGAAGTTATATGGTGTGGAGAACGCTCAATCAGCAGGCGGCAGTAGAAAAAGAAACAACGACGTTTATTTACACGAAGACACACAGGACAGCACAAAGACGACAAGTATATAAAGCACAGAGAAGACAATTATCTTCAGCCGCGAGACGTGCAAACAGCAGCACACAACAAAACTCTACTGAAGACAGTAGCGCACAGCTTAGTTCAGCAATAGCTTGACTCCGTCACTGTTCTGCTAATCCCTGGAAGATCAGTTCTTCACCGTCGATTCCGACTACGACTATTCTGGCAGCAGAGACTGCCTCCTTTTATAGGTCTCAGGAGGCGGGGCTAGAAGTCTCTCAACCAATTAGGAACTTTCGAGGCGTATCTCGGTTCCTAATGGACGGATCGGGAAGATTCTCGATGTTTCGAGTATAATATATTTTGGCGCCAATGTAGCCAAATGGTTGCCAAGTTTGTCGCCAAGTTCTGGGACCCCCGACGCGACACCTGAACTCCGTCCAATACAGATGACTGTAAAACAATTTTTCTGATGATGGATCCCACTATGCCGGGAAGCAGAATTGTGGGTTTGTAACAATATATATATATATATATATATATATATATATATATATATATATAT
>JAPMOR010052016.1:0-32645 GCA_026543865.1 Argiope aurantia | reverse complement strand
TATATATATATATATATATATATATATATATATATTCTCTTTTCTGACCCAATTCTACTTTCTCTACTTAATTAATTCAAGAGAAGCTTTATAAAATTGCTGCATCAGCTCAACGTCGAAACTGTCACACGCTCTGCATGAAGGGACAAAATTGACATGCGATGGAAATCCCTATTAAAACATCACAGTATATAAGATCAGGAAAAAAAAGTTTATCAGTTTTTCCCTCATTTCTTTCTAGTCGTTCTGTGTTGTGTGTGTGGTCGTCGCTCCTGCTTGTACATAATGCGTGCTTCTCCAAGATGAAATAAAACGACGTCAAGAAATAGAAAGTCTCTTCACTGTCTTCGAAACTGCTTTGTGATTAGAAAATTATATGCTTACACACACATACAAACACACACACACATATACATACTACATACAGAGTGTCTCAAAAATCTTGAAAGAATTTTTATATTTATTTATTTGCAAACTTGAATAAATTGGTAAAATACTAAATGTACTACATTCATACAAAGCGCTTATCAATAAATTATCATGTCTATTTCTGGAATTTATATTTAAGTACCAGAAATAACTCTGCATCGTGCCTCTGATTAATTAACTACTTATTCTGTGTCGCGCGACATGTGTATTTTCCTCGCAGTCCAACGAACAGCTTTCGACACGCCTTTGTAAACAAATCTGCCATTGATACCAGATTAATCAACTCCCAGTGAAGGATAAACACCATAATCGAGCGCTCTGAAAAAAAACGATCATTAAATGAGGCAAAAATGTCCGAAAATCGCAAAAATATGTTTCGCAGCCTGTTGTCAAACAGTAAGATTTTCTTTGTAACATATATTTTTGAATTTCTTTTTATTTGTTTAAAAAGAAATCTGGTTAATGATGGTAAAATTTATATTCCCTAAGCAAATTGCGAACATGACAAGAAAGTCGCTCACTTTACTAGGGTTTATATAATTTACAATACCACATAAACTAGTATGGCTTATTTAAACTAATCCAATCTATTTAAATCTTAATCTAGGAAAGACAAATTTCTTCATTAGAACTAAAACAAAAATCATCTTGAATCTAAGAATTAATATACAGCTAAGAAATATGAACGTTTTATCATAAGAAAAAACAAGAACGAAGCCAGTATATTGTTACGAAATTTTCTGCCGGGGTTCGTTTGGATAGTGGAAGTGATATGATGTGTAGAACCCTCAATCAGCAGACGGCAGTAGAAAATAAAACAACAACGTTTATTTACACGAAGACACACAGGACAGCACAAAAGCGACAACTATATACAGCACAGAAGACGATTATCTTCTCCCGAGACGTGTAGCATACAACAGCATACACAGCAGCATACAACAAGAATCTACTGCAGACAGTAGCGCACAGCTCAGTTCAGCACTATCTTGACTCCGTCGCTTCCGACTACTCTGTCTTCGACTTCTCCGACTCGGACTAGGAATTACTGACTTCTCTGGCAGCTGCGGACCCTTTTATTGGTCTCAGGAGGCGGGGCTAGAAGCCTCTCAACCAATCAGGAACGTTCGAGGTGTATCTCGGGTTCTACTGGACGGATCGGGAAAATTCTCGAAGTTTCGGGTATTATCTATTTTGGAACCAAAGTCGCCAAATTCGTCGCCAAGTTGCCAAATGGTCGCCAAGCTCTAGTACTCCCTACCGCCACATTGGACTCCGTCCCATTCAGATGACTGTAAAACTCTCTTTCTGTTGATGGAACAAACTTTGCTGGGAAGCCGAATTGCAGGTTTGTAACAATATCTTTCCATCCAAAGATATTTTTAACTGTGGTGGCAAAAGTTCATGAATATTTTTGCATCCCACATTTCTTTATTTCTTTTTATTCAATTAAATAGAAACCTAGTTAAAGATGAGAAAGAACACTCTCCACAGCAAGTATTACGAGAAAGGAAGTAGTCCAGATAATAAAGCAGTTGAATTATATCAAATTTTGTTCCACTGATAATAATTAATCAATTAATTCAACTTAATTAATTGATTAATTAATCAATTAATCAATTAATTACGTTGAATTAAATCAAGTTTCATTGATAAATTTTCAAAATTAATCAATGAAAGTTGATTTTGTCCTAAAAATCCTTTTTAAACATTTTTTACTATAAAAAAAATCTTAAATAAATAAAAAAAAACTGAATTATGGAATTTATAATTATTGGGCATAAAATATATCATATGATCAGAGCTGTCTTTCCAAATCTAAACAAGCAACATTTTTCTAACTTACGGTTACTAATTTTATTAATGACCTATCTTTCTCCATATTCAGAATCAATGTATACGTACAACATACATTATAGAAAACACTTTTAAGAATCATTAAACATGAAAAAAATATAATTTTATGAAATTTAATTTTTTTAATGTTTAGGAATGCGTATCCTAAAAATCTATTAAAACAATACATTTAATATTCAATAGTATTTCTTATAAGAAAAAAAATAGTGGAAATTGCTACAAAATACTCTGCATCTGAAACTGCATAAGAATTCTAAGAAACATTAAAACTACTCGCATGTTACATTATGTTAACCGTAAAGGTTACTACGATTTTTTTTTAATTTAAAAACAATTCTAAAATTAATTAGATCTCTGCATAAGAACATGTTACAGCATGAATATAAAAATAGTGTAATTATACGAACCTAATAGTGTATATTTTAATAAAGATTTATAAGAGAAAGTAAAGAGAAACTATTAAAATATTACTTCAAAACATTCTTCTTTAACAAGTCATAAATTGATTATGCTAATAAAAACTTACGCTTTTATGCAGGAATATAAAAGCATTTATATTCAATTATTATTATAAATAATTCTAGACACAAGATACCAACCTACAAATAATAATCCCAGTAACAAATAGCAATTACTTGCCTATCACGTTTAAAATGCAAAATATTAATAATAATATTAATTAAATCCTCAATTGAAACATCAGCTTTTAAAATACTAATATAAATAGTTTAAAACTACCAGTATTGTTTTCAGAGAATTAAAAAGTTTTAAAAGCTTCTTTTACAAAATTCCTGCTATTTCTTTCTCAACTATTAAACTCTCTGTAAATTGCCCTAATATTTTTTAAATTTTATTTATTTATTTATTTATTACTTTTAATTCTTTAAACTGATACTCTGCTTCCCTTTATTTTTGCCAAATTTTCCCTTAATTCTTTTCGTTTCTATTTTTTATACTCTTCGTATTATGAATTCTTCGCACTTAAAATCAATTTGTATGACACTGTAAATTTACTTATTCCACCAGTTGTTTGAGCGTTATCACAAACCATTTTGCTTGCAATGAGTGTTTGCTCTTTTATATTCTCCCATAGAGAATTTTTATTGATCGGAAATTCTCTCTGTACATTGTTGTTGCCAAGGGAAAACGTTATCACTTTTAACAATGATATAGCATCATTATAAGATTGCAAAAGAAAGGACGAGGCAAAATTATTACCCCCCCCCCCGCGTTCCTCGAAAAGTGAAAAAAGACCTTTCCGGAAGTTTTTAGCCACATGCATCAGTTTATTTCTCTTCTTATCGTAATGAAATTTTAAAAAGTCGCCATACCCTTCAACGAAAGCTGTCCCGGGTTACTGTTTCTATAATCGCCTTGGCGACATCAGGTTTCGGATGAATAGAAATGACAAGGCGAATTCGTCAATTGCTGCGCATGCTTGGCGCAAATTGCTCTCTTAGGCAGTTTGCTCTGCTTTTCATCTATTTCTACGAATTTCCTTGACTCTTCCCGATCGATAAAATTTCAACTTTTCTGAGAACCCAATTCTCGGTTCAGTCACCACCCTGTACATTTTTATTTTAATTTCGAACTTAATAAATAATTTTATTATAATTTTGAATCCGTTGAAAGTAAAAGCATGATTAGAACTTATAACTAGACAATCTGCAGTGTCCAACATTACCAAATTTGCATTGTGCTCGGTCACTGTTTTTGAGGATTTAATGACCATACCATTTCATTTCATAATAATCTTCCCATTGATTGGATATTACGTGTAAAAATAGTTCGTTGCAATAATTTATGAATTTTTGCTAATTATTTGTCCAGTTGAATGATTAATCCCGAAAAGTGGTAGTTCAATGAATGTTTTTTACAGATATGATCGCATTTAAAACTGACTCAAATTTAAACCGAAAAGAGAATGAGAAAACTTAACCCGAGCACTCTTTCTTGCATTGTTTTTAATCAGGGCTTCAACACACCACCTATATATTTTTTCCAATTAGTTTCAATAACAGTTTTGCATCGTAGTAATATTAAATAATTAAACATTAAAATCACTATACCAAGAATACTAAAATTATCAATAATTTCTTTATTTTATTTTTTAATTTATTTTAGTATCTTACATTTTGATTTTTTCCCAATAGAATTGCATTTAGGACATTAAAACAAAAATAAAAATCGTTAAAAAACAAATCACGCAAAACTGAAAAATATATTTTTGTCTATGGCTGATAGTAATTATTATATTTCTTTCCTTAGAAATTAATTACTACGTATGACCTAATACGCTGTTTACACATAATGGCTAAAATCAGATGGTTTCAAATTCTTGAAATTTAATGCTAATTAGAATAACTTTTACATTTTTTAAAAATAAAAATAAATCATTCCTAGACTTATATCAGTGGCTGAAAGTCATTTAAAATAAACACATTTTAAAATGCATCATTCAGTTAATAAATTCTATGAAAGGGATAAGTGGTATTCTCCTTTAGAAACACAGGCTTAAAAAATTAACTTATGTTTTTTAAAAAGTTTCCTCAATTTTTTTAACGATTCATTTATCAAAAAGAAAAAAAATTAAATTTCCACCAGTTTATTGAAAATCGTTAAGAATTTATTTGCATCATGCATTCAAGAATTCCATTTGATTGATTGAAAGAGAAATCCGATTAATGACGACAAAGTTTTTGCTGTGAAAGCAAATCGCAAACTTGCAGCGAGAAGATGACTTGCCAGGGTTTACATAAAGTATAATACCAAATCATCTAGCTTAATTAGACTAATCCAATCTAACTAAGCTGATATTCCCAGAAGGATTTAATTATTTGATTTAAACTAAGCAAAATGATTCACAGCTAGAAATCAATGTGTATTTTAGAACTGCAAGCGTTTTTACCATATGTGAAAAAGTGTGTACCATTTATGCATTATATCTCAATATATATTTAATTTTTCAGAAAGAATCTCTTCATTTTCTTTCTTTCATACACTCTTGGGTCTTATTTTATTTCTTTAAAAAGGAAGCTGCTTAAAAGACAATAAAAATTATTTTCCCAGAGCAAATTACGAACATGCTCATTAGAAGACAGTCATTGTTAGGGTCACATGCCACCAGTTGCCTAGATTTAATGATTAAATGCGTTTTTAATTGTCTAGAATAAAATATCTATAGTTCTGCATCAATAAGTATAATGTATTTAACCACATTTTAAAATATATCATTAAATTAATAAGTCATATTTGAGAGTGATATAAATAAGTGAGATAGAATAATATCACCAATACCTTTATAAAACAAGACTATTAAATTCAGTTATGCTTTTAAAAAATTCACTCCGACTGTTTACTATAGATTATTTCTCGAACAAAAATATGCAATGCCATCGGAAAAGAACCATTTGTATCAAGCATTCTAGAATTTTTTATTGGTTTAAAAAGAAATTTAGTTAAAGATGACAAAAATTGATATTCCCAAAATATATAATATTGAAGCAATTTGTGTATCCCACACCAGATGGCGCAATTTTGTTTATTGCAGTTGTTTTCTCCCTTTTACTAGAAGTGAAGAGCGAGAGAACGATCATACAATGTTATCGGAAAAATTTAGGGCTAAATATATACCAAGCTGCTCTAATCTATGACTTTTTGTGATCACTCGGCGCTGATATCAGAGAAAGTATTAAAAACAGGGTCATTGTTTATTTCTTGAAACGTGATTGCAATTTGCTTTGCGCTTATAGTTTCCGTAGATTTCTCTTCAAAAATCTGCAAATTATTCAAATTACGTTTCATATGAATAATCGCAACCAAAATAGAATTTAGTCTGCCCTAATTGTTCAGGTTTTTACGTTTAGTAAACGGAAACATTTCTAAAGACCTATAGCAAATTTCCTAAAATCTTCCATCTTCAATTCCTAAATGGGGGCGGAAAAACATCCTTATAATTTTAACACTAAATTGCTTAGTTATATTTTCAATTTCTTACTACGCTACAGAATGAATATTACTCGTTTTCTCTAGTTAAATGTGAGTATGAGCAGGGAAACTCATTCCAACTCAGCAAATTTTAAAGTTCGTTAAAATTGCACGATCGTCGTCTCGCTATCTGTATCTTCTTTTTCTTGCACACAATTAAATAAATAGTTTCTCTTCTGTCTTATAAGGGTGCGTTAGTGTCAATCTATTTATCTTCTTATAATGTAGCATAACTTCTCTTGAATCAGGGATTGGACCATTTAAACAAGTTCAGTCTATGAATATTTTCATTGCTTTCTCACATTTGCTATGTACAGGATGGTTATAATTAAAGTTGCCCTCTTTAGACCTACGTAGTGTCCGCTCTAGTGGAAGGATATCGAAGAAACTTGATACTTAGGTTGTACAGATCATGAGAAACAGAAATATGCAATAAAAAAAATTAGTTCAAATTTCAGCAGCCAGGTGAGAAGGTGGAGCATGAAAAACAAAAAACAGAATTTGGAACTTAAAAACTTTATTTAATTGCAATATATGTTCAATGTGCATTCCATTTCTGTCAAGCACATGTTCAAAGCGTCTTATGGCGTGTTCAACAGTGGCACGAAGGGATTCTCGATCAATTTCAGCAACATGACGTGTTATACTTGCTTTCAATTCATGCAGAGTCCGTATGCTTCCTCCATAGACACGATCTTTCAGGAATCCCCAAAATCAGAAATCACAGATATTCAAGTCCGGAAAACGCGGAGGCCAGGCAGTTGTAAAACGTCTTGAAATTACCCATTGATCTTCAAAATGGACACGAAGCAATGCCGTCACTGGTCGAGCAATGTGAAGTGGTGCATCATCTAGCATGAAGACAGTAGTTCCTAAACATTCTCGTTCTTGTAACGCAAAAATGACTTGCTGCTGAATAAGGTCGCGGTAACGGGCACCCGTAACGGAACACCTTTGAGGGCCATGAGGCGTGTTCTCCTAAAATAAAAAAGGGAACAAGAATGAAATCAGCAGTAAAACCACACCATACAGTAAAATAATCAGGATGTAGAGACTGTTTATGCAGATCATTAGGACTTGCATTACCCCATATGCGACAGTTATGACTATTAACTGCTCCGCCTAGAGTAAAATGAGCCTCGTCTGACCACAAAATGTTCCAAGGCAATGAATTGTCAACGGCTATTACGGCTAAAAAATTCTAGCAAATTGATTTCGTTTCTCCGGGTCTGCAGGATTCAGCGCTTGCACATGATGGATGTGTATGGATTCCACTTTACAATGGGTCGAAGAACTTTTCGTACTGTAGACCAAGGGAGGTACAAATCACGTGTCACCGCTTGAGCACTTGATGAAGAATATTACGAATCAGACGCTCTTTCGACACGGCAAGAGCGACATCTTCTGCAGTTTCATTTGAAATCCGTTTCCGTTCTCTTCCATGTACCACACCCAACTCTCCAGTCTCTTCAAATTAAATAATGATCTTTTTCATAGCCTGCCTGGACATAGGCCCTTTTCGTAAGTCTTTCAATCGCCGATATTCTCGCAGTGCAGCAGACAAATTATGCTGTCTTGATAAAAACAACTTTATCAGTAAAGCTCTCCCTTTCTTCTCTAACGACATGGCGAAGAATGATTTTCCGGCAGTGAGTACTGGCTTTTTAAATTACTCTAAATTTGATAAACGACCTTTATCGTAACTGAAAACAGCCATCTATCGGCTGAAATTTGAACAAATTTTTTATTGCAATTTCTTTTCCCCATGATTCATACAACCTAAATGTAAAGTTTCTTCGACATCCTTCCACTAGAGCGGATAATACGTAGGTCTAAACAGGTTAACTTTAATTACAACCACCCTGTACATTAAGTAAATCAGTAAGATTCTCATAACAAGGAAGTCTCTCTCCCTATAAGGAACTGCGAAACATGTAAAGCCACTTACCTTTAGGCTTTCTTGAGTTATTACGTTAGTGGACGCTTATATATAATCACAAAAAATTATTTTTATTCGACTCGAAGACATCTAACCGGTGGAGGATAGTAAAAATTTCGAGATTGAAAAGTTTGAAGAATAAAATTATTTGAGTTTGTATATTAAGTTTAGCAAAGAGCTAAAACAGAACGAACTGGATTTTAGAAATTTATTATATAATCATTATGCTAAACTTTAAAGTCAATGGCTATATTCAGATAAACTTCATCTAGAATATTGTCTCATGGACTGCTTAGATATGCAAGCGAGAACTCAAAAAGGCAGAAAGCTTAATGGATGAAATTCGACATGTGGTCTATACATGACATCTCAGATCAATTGTAAGTTTGACGTTCTCATTAGAAGTGACATGGGGAAAAAGTAACACCAAAATGAAATAAGATAAAAGAGAATAATCAGGCTGGAGAATCTTGGTCCCGAAACATTAGATATACATGAAAACTTGGACAAAATCAAACAATGCTAAGAGATATACGGTCGAATTTTTCGACAAAGCAGCTGCTTAAGGCCGCAGAGCTCTATGAGTCATAGGTTGATTATAAAAGTGTTATCATCCTGATTGCCAAATCAAAATTTAATAAAAAATCAAATTCTATAAAAAAAATTGATACGATTTTATTGACACTTTATCAAATATAATTGATAGGTTCCTTTCTGTTTCATTACGCAAATATAATTTTAGCATTTGTAAAAGAACGAACGACTTCTTCAGTAGTACTTGGTCAAACACAGATGAGGCATTGTGAAGACTTATAATAAAAAAATAAAAATATACCCATATTCGCAATAAATAGAAAAGATAACCAAAAATAAGTCATTATAATCACAAATAAACATTTATATGTTGCTTAGTCAAAATAGCCAAACAATTATTAAACCTATTTGCCTATATTAAATTAAGAAAACTATATACCTTGCTTCTAAAGACGGCATATGATATAAAACAAGATATTCAAATAAAGATTGCATTCAATGACATTAATTTATATATGTCTGCACGTATATCGGTGCTATCATAAAAAAAAACCTCACTAGGTATTAAATTAATTATAGTCCGTCCCAACTAAGAATATTACTTTTTTCATCTCCAATGGGAAAAATCTAGGAATTAAAATAACAGTATAATTAATATATCATATCATCAAAAAACTAATTAAAGAATTATAAATACAGAACGAGAATAAATTATTAACTTAACGATTAATTTTTTAAAATGAAACATAAAATTACAATTATTTGTATTATACATTCAATTATTTCCTTTTATTGATTTAAATAGAAATCTGGTGAATGATGATAAATTTCTAGTCTTTTAAGCACATCATGAACAATCTCATAAAAAGAAAGTCGATCGGCTTGCTAGGGTTAATATAAATTATTAAAAAAAATTGAATTGATTTAATGAGCATGATCTTATTTATGAGGTTTCAATTAGCAATTATTTTTATTCCACTGTGTTTAGCATTTTTAAACTTATGCATATTTCTTCTAACATACGGAATGTGCTGCCAAACAAGAAAATTAAAAAAAGTCTGCATTTATTGATATTTAATTTTATATGCATACAAGCATATCGGTGACGAACATAGAAAATTTCTCACGTTGTAACAAAGTAGATTTAATCCGTCCCAACTAAGAATATTAATTTTTCCATCTCCACTGGAAAAAATATGGAAATTAAAATCAAGGTATTAATAATATATCATCTCAGCGGACAACTAATTAAAGAATTGGAAAAACAGCACGAGAATAAATTAGTAAAAAAATGATTAATTTTTTAAATGAAACATAAGAAACCATTAACATTTATCACGCATTTAAGAATTTCTTTTTATTGATTTAAAAAAAGAAATCTGGTGAATGATGATAAATTCTTATTCCCTAAACACATCACGAACAATCTCATTAAAAAAAGTCGAGCTGTTTGTAAGGCTAAAAATGACTTATAAAATATAAATTGAATGAGGATCAGGTTTCGATTTGAAGATATTTATATTATATTGTTTTTAGCATTTCCACACCTATACACTTTGCTTCTAAATGACGGGGTATGCTATCATACAAGAAACTGAAATAAAGATTACATTCAAGGATATTTATTTTTATATGCATACAAGTATATCGGCGGAAATATAAAAAATTACTCACGTGGTATCAATGTATATGTAGTACGTTCCAACTAAGAATATTGATGTTTTTCTCTCCAATGAGAACAATCTAGGAAAAAAATCATAGTATTATTAATATATCATCTGATCGAAAAACTAATTAAAGAATTACAAAAACAGCACGAGAAAAATTAGCAAATGCATGATTAATTTTTTTAAAGGAAACATAGGAATAGTATCATTTGTAAGCACACATTGAATAATATATTTTTACTAGTTAAAAAAAGAAATCTGTTTAGTGTTGATAAATTTATATTCCTTAAGCACATCACGAACAAGCTTGCTAGGGTTAATATGACATATAAAATATTAACTGATTTGATTTAATGAGCGCAATCTTATTTATGATGTTCCGATTAACCTTTATCTATATTCTATTATTTATAACATTTTCAAACATACACGCCTTGCTTCTAAAGACGGCGTATGCTACCAAACAAGAAGTTAAAATAAAAATAGCATTCTATGATATTTAAGTTTATATGGATACAAGAACAGCGTTGACGAATACAAAAAATTAATCACGTGGTAATAAAGTGGGTTCAGTCCATCACAGCTAAGAAAATTTCTTTTTCATCGCCAGTGGGAAAAATACAGTAATTATAATCATATTAATACTAATATATCATCTCTTCCGAAAACTAATTAAAGTATCAGAAAACAGCAAGGGAATAAATTAGTAAATTCATGATTAATTTTTAAAATGAAACATAAAAAAAATTAATAAGTGTATCACGCATTCAAGAATTAGTTTTATTGATAAAAAAAAATCTGGTGAATTGTGATAAATTTCTATTCCCTAAGCTCATCACGAACATCTACTAAAAAGGAAGTCCAGCGGTTGCTAGGCTTAATATGACATAAAATATAAAATGAATAGGTGTAATCTTAATTATCAGGTTTCGATTAGTAGATATTTATATTATATTGATATTATCATTTAGATACCTATACGCCTTGCTTCTAAATGACGGCGTATGCTATCATACAAGAAATTGAAACAAAGATTGAATTCAATGATATTTATTTTTATATGCACACAAGTATACCTGTGGAAATAAAAAAAATTACTCACGTAATATCAATGTAAATGTAGTACGTCCCAACTAAGAATGTTACTGGTTTCATCTCCAATGGTAACAATCTTGGAAGAAAAATCATAGTATTATTAATATACCATCTCATTGACAAACTAATTAAAGAATTACAGAAAAACACGAGAAATAATAGTAAATTCATGATTATTGTTTAATGAAATATAAGAGTAAAACCATTTCTATCACGCATTCAAAAATTTCATTTTATTGGGTGAAAAAAGTAATCTGGATAATGGTGATAAATTTCTATTTCCTAAGCACAGCACGAACAATCTCATTAAAAGAAAGTCGTAGATTAACGTAGATTTATGTCAATTATTAGATACAATTTTTCAGTAATAAATGAACCATCACAAGCTAAATATGTCTTTAAATTGCTGCGAAACCGTTTTCAAGCACTCATCATTTGAATTACTTTGGTACTGAGTAAATGTACAGAATTTTTAAATTAAAATAATAATTGTACTATTATTACGAATTATTCTGCCTAAAAATTATTCTCTTTTTAAGTCATATATAGGCCCAAATTTTGTTATTCAAAGAATTAGAATGATTGGAAGGAATGCTGCATGTCAACAAATTAATAAACAATTATATCAGAATGTTCTGCCGAAGGGGGTTAATATGCACACAAAAAGTGAAATGGAATTGCTCATTTCAAACGCAGCTGTACAAAATTAACTTCAAAAAAATGAGTGAAATCCGAAGAATACAGTATAAAGGCAATTTAATTCTTAGAGGGCTTACAATTTAGTAGATTTTTCAGCAATGAAACATAAACTATTAATTTTAATCCATCAAGAATATACAAAACTCCTAATATGAAAAAACAATCTTGTATTTTAGAGAAATCATAAAAAATATTTCTCTTACGACTCCATATCTGTTTTAATATGTTATTACAAGAGATTGCATTGGCACAGTTATTGTGGAAATAAAGAAATGAAAAAGCTATTTTAAATAATCGAATGTCTAATAAATATAAACATACAAATTTCGTACAGCAAATACTTAGAACATTAAATTAAAAAAAAATGATTTTACATACAGGGCCAAAAACATAACTGAATTTTGTTCTTTATCACATAATTAATTATTTGTAATTCTCAAAGGATATGCAAAATCAGAGTTGTGAATATATGATTTTGTATTTTCAAGAAATCATACCAATTATATCACATACGATTATCGAAAATATATTATGGGTCTAAATATCAATATAACTAAAATATAAAAATATAATGCATAAAGCATAACATAAAATAAATAATGAAGATGGAGAATTAGGCAAAAACAAATGAATTTTAATATTTTTATACTTCCATTTAATATATGGAGAATAATGAATAATATAGTATCAATATTAGAAAACAAGTGCAATATTAACTAAAGGCAAAGAAAATTTCTTAACATGCAAAAAATTTATTTGATATTTTTTTTTGCAGAGATATATAAATTTTAATCCTTAATCCGTCTAGAGGATAAAAAAACTCATAATATGAGAAAATGACCTTGCATTTTCTCGACATCATACAAATTATTTCACATGCAATACAGGATATGTTATTCGTTTCAATGAGTAATAAAAACATATTGCCTTGGGAACAGGATATAATTAAAAGAAATTAAAATAATATTTTAAATTACCGAATAACTCTTAAAAATGCACATACAATTTTTTAATACAAAATTCTTTCACAATATAATAAAAACAAAAACAAAAAAATTGTGAGTAATTCCTTCTAATTCTCATAGAATAAACAAATCCCGACATATGAACGTAAGAATTTGTATTTTCCGAAAGCCACACAAAGTATGTCATTTACGAATAATTCAAATATATTATTGGTCTAAATATAAACACAATTTTAATATAAATAATAGATTTCTCAATAAAATGGAAACACTTCTTTTTTCATTTTTTTTTGTTTTATTTGCTAGATCTAATTCTTCAATAAAAATATAGAATTAGATCTTAACAAATGAATTTTAATATTCCCTAATTCATGAAAATCTATTAATAAAACAGATTATCTTGATATTGGGGTGTTAATACATAGAAAAAAAGACAGCAATGATATCTGAATACGTCTAGTAATGCGTGAGTATTCATTTACCATTCTGCTATCAGATATAGAAAACGGGCCGATATTTGATCCTGATGTACCTTTTGTTCTTCATTTCTGAAATTTTTCCTGAAAATTGTTTAAGAAACAAAAATTAAAGTCAATATCTAAAGTCAAGGATCTAAAATTAAAGTCAAAACTCAATTTTTATTCATACAAGAATATATATTACTGCTTTAAAGTGGTTCTTCCTCGATATTTTTAAAATTCTTCCTCATTAGTAAATAAATTTGAACCTATACCATCAAAATATATGTTCTGGTTATGTTTTCCTTGTATTACACTAAATACAATAATAATTAATAAATCCTTCATAAGGAAATAAATATAAACACAATTTTATTTTAAAGAATAGATTTCTCACTAATATGGCAAAGCTTCGTTTTTAATTTAATTTTTTTTTTGTTTCATTTGCGCGTTCTAATTCTCCAATGAAAATAAAGAATTAGACCCTAGCAAATGAATTTTAATATTCCCCAATTAATGAAAATCTATTATTAAAACAGATTATCTTGGTATTGGGGGTGTTAATACACAGAAGAAAAAGACAACCATGATATCTAAATACATCTTGTAATGCGTGAGTATTCATTTACCATTTTACTATCAGATATAGAAAAAGGGCCGATATTTGATCCTGATGTACCTTTTATTCTTTATTTCTGAAATTTATTCTGAAAATGATTTAAGGATCTAAAATTAAAGTCAAAATTCAGTTTTTATTCACACAAGAATATATACTGCTTTAAAGTGGTTCTTCCTCGAGATTTTTAAAATTCTTCCTCATTAGTAAATAAATTCGAATCTTTACCATCAAAATATATGTATAGGTTATGTTATCCATATATCACACGAAATACAATAATAATTAATCCTTCATAAGGACTTACTTTTCTACTTCCTACCCATTGTCTTCGAACGTCAGAGGAAAGTTATGGAGGGTATGCCGACAGAAAGGTTTCAGTTCTGTTTTATATGACAAGACCCGGCCTTAAATTGTGGAGAGAAGGGATAACTGTTACTCAATTAATAAAAACATTTCCCAGAAAATATTACAGAAAATAAAAAATAATAATTGAAAACTATGGTTAACTATATCTTGATTAGGAAAATAATAAAAATAAAATTGCAAATTGAGAAAATACGTTTAAAGATGAATTTGCATCTCCACGTACATAATAAGTCCTCACATTTACAATTTTATTTCAAACAATGGAAAAAATTATTTTAGAAGCATGTTTTTATTTACTATGTAATTTTAACCACTCTCTAGGGGACTTTATGCTTTAGTTATTTGTTGGTCGTTTTGATCAAACTAAGAATACAAGTACAAAAACATTTGAGATGTTTATGTACCCCACATTGTTTACGCGTTAAATAAAAATCTCAAGGTGTGACTTAAAAGTCCTTTATTCATTTAAATATTGGTGTACACTTCAAGCACAACGGGCAAATCAACCATGCGGATAAAAAAGAGATTAAAAATTTTTCCAAAATATATGAAATTTCGGAGGAAGAATAAAATAAAACAAGAATGCAACCACCATTAATATCCGATCAAATTCATGAAACGCAATAAACATCCTTTACATAGGGACGGACAAGAATTTCGCAAGGAAAGTATAAAATGTCACTAGTAAAACTGTTTTCAACTCTATGTATAACAAACTAACGACAGCGGCTATATGTTTAGCACATATCATTAGATGTGGATTACGGTAAGAATTTCGATATGATTGAACATAGATGTATTTAACGAACCCCTTTGCTGGTATACAACACTATTAGAGCAAACGAGTTTCCAAATCATTCGGGATGTCTACTCGTTTTAATTTTACTTTTTTAAATCCATATTTCTATTTTTCTTTCAAAGGTCAAATGGATTCGAGAATATCTTTAAATTGAAAGTCGAAAAGTACTTTAACAATGCAATGCCATATGTACATAGTCGTAACACCAGGCTCTGAAGAAAATAAATAATTTTAAAAGAAATTATGCTTCAACGCGTTAATATTTAAAAATAATATTATCCTATTCTGCTTGCAGAAAAATTGGGCCGGGACTACCCTGCAAAGACATTTTTTTAAAAATCAATAAAATTCATAGTACCTTTTAATTATTTCAAGTCAACTTTTTGCTAAGAAAAAATCGGGGCAGTAAGGGAAATTTCACATCAAAATTTCAAGAAATTAGAATCCTTTTATTCAGCATAGATTTTAGAATATTTATTTGCAAAATTACGACCAACTTCATTTCATGTCTGTTGATCACTGCCAAATACTGAGGATTAAATCAAAAGAAGTAGAATAATCGTGAATTATATGATTAGTAGCATTACAATTCAAAATCTTATTAAAACATCTTACTATTTTACACCGATAATTTTAACTTAAAACTTCCATAAATATAAATGATATTGATAAAATTGTCAGAACTTCATTTTATTCTTATCTCAAATAATATAAGAAAAATTTATAGCTAATTAGATTAGACTCCACTCCTCCATCCTTCATGATATAAGGGGTAGAGCATGGTGATATAAAAAAAATAGCATATCTAAAAAAAATTATTATCGAAATCCAAATAATTCAGGTACATTCTTAGCAAAAATTGCCGTACCTCTTAAAATAAGTGTTTACCAACAGAATCGACTACTATTGCCATATTTTTACATTGGCCGAATTAGAGTGAGAAAAATGAGCAAAAAGTTCAAAAAGAGGAAAATTTGAGGAAAACAATATAAATTATAGAAAATGAGAATTTATAAAAAAATCAATGTATTTCGCACCGTACATGAAAATATCTTCATGCATCTTAGCAATGACAAAAACAACGTTATTCGCAAAAAACATGAATCAATTTGAGACTCTATAAATGTAAAATTTTGCAACAAATCATAAATGCGCCATCGCCTTTTAACACTTTTCACATCTAATTTCCTATTTTTGAGTGTGTTTGTCACTTGTCAGACCAAATTTTTAAAATTCCTATAATTCAATCAATTTATTTGAATTTTTTATGCTCTATAAATTCGTTAAACTGTTACAAAAAGCAAATTATAAAGAGTGTCTTAAGAGCGTGGATTTTTACAAAAAATAAAAGAGATGAAATTACTTATCTCACCTACCATTAGAAAATCAAATCAAAAAAGAGGGCAAAATAGTAAAACTCATAATGGAAATTGAGAGGCGCTTGAAATTTTTTATAAAATTAAATTTTTGAATTAAACAAACATTCACAAGATCGTTAACCTAGATTTATGTCAATTATTAGATACAATTTTTCAGTAATAAATGAACCATAATAAGGGAAAATGTCGCTAAATTGCTGCGAAACCGTTTTCATGCACTCATAATTTGAATTATTTTGGTACTGAGTAAATGTAAACAGTCTTTAAAAATAAAATCATAATTGTACTATCATTGCGAATCATTCTGTCAAAAAATTATTTTCTTTTTAAGTCATATGTAGGCCCCAAATCTTGTTATTCAAAGAATTAGAATGACTGTAAAGAATGCTGTATGTCGAAAAATTGTGGAAATAATGAAAAAAAATGCCTAATAAATATAAACATATAATTTTTCGAATAGGAAATACTTAAAACATTTAATTTAAAAAAAGATTTTTCATACAGAGCCAAAAAATATAACTGAATTTTGTTCTTTACCACGATAATAATTATTTGTAATTCTCAAAGAATATTCAAAATCAGAATTGTGAATATATGATTTTTAATTTTCAAAATGTCTTACCAATTATATCACATACGAATATTGTAAATATATAATGGATCTGAATATCAATATAACTATAAAATAAAAAAATACATTTCTCATTAATATAAAAAAAGCCTTCTTTTTAATTTTTTGTTTCATTTGCCCTTTCTATTTCTCTAATGAAAATGGAGAATTGGGCCAAAACAAATGAATTTTAACATTCCCCAACTCATGACAATCTATTATTAAAACGGGTTATCTTGGCATTGGGGACATAAAAGAAAGACACAATACATAAATACAATACATTTAATACATAAATACACAATACATTTAATACATAAAAGAAAGACACAAAATGATATTTCAATTAATCTATAAAAAATTAACTTCAAAATAGTGTGGAACTTAAAGAATAAAATATCAGTATCTATCAATGCGTTAGACAATTATTTACAAGAAAGTGGGTTTTATACAAGTCACAATATTACGTTGAATTTTGTGCTACTTTCTGAAGCATTAGTTACAGTAATTGAAAAATATGAATGCCGAATTATATAGTATGAATATTAGAAAACAAGTGCAACATTAACTAAAGGCAAAAATAATTTTCTTAACATGCACACAATTTAGTTGATATTTTTTTTGCAGAGATATATAAATTTTAATTCCTAATCCGTCTAGAACATAAAAACTCGTAATATGAGAAAATGATCTTGCATTTTCTCGAAATTTTACAAATCATTTCACATGCCGTAGAGGACATGTTATTTGTTTTAATGAACAATTAAAATGTTTTTATGATTAATTAAAACATATTTTCTTAGAAACAGTATTTAAAGAAAAAGAAATGAAAATATTATTTTGAATTACTGAATAACTCTTAAAAATAAACATACAATTTTTTAGTACAAAATACTTTCGACATTTTTAAAAACAAAAAATAAATTCACAGAGAGTACAAAATATTTGGAAATAATTATTTCTAATTCTCCAAGACTAAATAAATTTCGACATATGCATATATAATTTTGTATTTTCTGAAAGGCACACAAATTATGTCACTTACGATTAATTCAGATATATTATAGGTCTAAATACAACACAATTTTAATATAAATAACAGATATCTCACTAATATGACAATGCTTCGTTTTTAATTTTTTTTTCATTTGCTGATCCTAATTCTCCAATGAAAATAAAGAATTAGGCCAAAACAAATCAATCTTAATATTCCCCAATTCATGAAAATCTATTATTAAAACAGATTATCTTAGTATTGGGGTTGTTAATACACAGAAGAAAGAGATAATATTGCTATCTGAATACCTCTTGTCAAACAAATTTCAAAAAAAAACTATGAACCTTTAAAATATCAATATTGTAAATGCATTGGATATTTATTTGCAAGAAAGTGGTTTTTATACAGGGCACAATATTACGTTGACTCTTGTGCTTCTTTCTCATAAATTATTTCCATACCTTCTAGAAAATACAAAATTCATTATTAGAGCAGAGAATATTGCATTTTTCACATACGAATTATATCACATACGGGTTACTAAATTTTATCATGAAGTTAAATATGAATAGAATTTAAATAAATTAAAATTATTTTGAGGATTAAATAAAAAGTTTTATTAAAGTCATGAAACATACATATATAGTATGAATAGAATTCGGAAATCTTATTATCTTCCTAATTTGTACCGACTTTTTTCACTTAAATTCTTATTAGAAACTGGGATTGATACTAACACATCAAAAATTCATTTTACACTTATATGAAAAAGCTTCTTTTTTTATTTTTATTTTTTATTTCATTAATAAAAGAAGCTAATCGCAGCTAATTCTGCGATGAAAACTGAGAATCGGCCAAAACAAATTAATTTTAATAGTACCCATGGCACCCTCTTTTAATTTAAGATACAAACTTTCTCAGTGATGGGAAAATTAATATACACAACAGACTTACAAACTATTTTTGTCAATAGCTTTCGTTATATGATTGTTTAAAATAAAAAAATAATAATTTATATTAATAACGTTCAAGCTAAAAAGTCATCTCGATGAACAAAATCATTACAAAAATTCAGTCAAGCGAGTTTCCAATAAAATACGCATTTGATTCGCTTGAGGAATTTCAAAGCTGGCATCAGTCTTTTTTGTGCGAGTGATGAAATTTATCTTTCATTCTTATTTAAGACTAGACAACTGTTAGAATAGTGACGCTATTGCATCACTCACAGAAATAAACTATTAATAATTAAACAAATTTTTAATATCAGCGTGAGCTTAAACATCTGGTTCCTAATAAATAAAACTGGCAAAAATTTTAGTATTAATAAAACGAAGTGAAATTTCAAAATTTGTTAATCACAGAATAAATTATTCTATATGATTAGATCTTATGCCAAAATCGAAAAGTTTAGAGCTTCTTGAAATGCCTGTGTTCATAAATTCTTTAAACTCACAAAAATGACTTCATATTGTTTTCCTTCTTTACCAAAATAAGTAAACATTCGCACTGAAATACATAAATTTGAATACATATCATACATATACATGTTTTTAAAATTTTTATCATCTTTGAATTTAGTTTCAAAATATTATAATTATGATAAATTTATTTGAAACATATATTTATAAAATGCAAGATACGCACAAGAGTCTTGATCGGACACTATAGGTTTCGAAACATCGAAAGTTAAATTTAACATTAGTGGCTTGGTAAAAGGAGAGGCGAGGGAAAGTGATTATAGAAATCCAAACGCAAATCTTATATATAGGTTTGCTGCATAGATTGAAATCATTAGTTTGTTTCTGTCACTTTGTTAAATAATACACTAACATCAAGTGTTCCTTTGGGAAATAATTTAGCTGAATGACTTTTGGACATAAACGATATTTGTAACATTATAAATAAAATTTTATATGTTCCGACGACATTCTACTGTACTCATTCTCAATTTATGGGTGATAGACAAAAGCTTTATTCAGTGACTAGAAATTTTAATTTAGAAATAAATTAAGACTCGCGTTTTATTCCTTTAATCGTTTCATTTAGCATCCAGAATGATTATCTCAAGTTCACTCCTCTATAGAGGTAAAATTTTATGTTTTCAAATTCAATCATAAGAAACCAATTATTTGTATCACACATTTGATAATTTCTTTTTACTGGTTGAAAAAGAAATCTGGTTAATGGTGATACTTTTCTATTCCTTAAGCACATTGCGACCAATCTCATAAAAAGTAAGTCGCTCGCCTTGTTAGGGTTAACATGAATTATAAAAAAATAAACTGAATTGATTTAATGAGAATAATCTTGTTTATAAAATATCTATTTGTGATTATTCATTTTCGATTGTTTTTAGCATTTGCAAACCAATGCGCCTTCCTTCTGAAAGATGGTGGATACAGTCAAAGAATAAATTGAAAAGATTGCTTTCGAACGATGACGTTGGAAGGCAGATAAGCAATCGAAACAAAGATATTATGCAAAAATATTTAATTTTACCTAGATTAGATTTCACCATTTATAACGCCAAAGAATCTAAGCTCACTTAATTAAACTAATTCAATCTTAGCTATTGTTCCTAGAGGGATAAATTATTTTATTCAAACTAGACAAAATTCAGTTACAACATAGATATTAATTTAGGAAAAAGAAATGTTTTAGCGTTAATAAGGCAGTTTTCTATGACTTCTCAATACAGAATGAATTTTATAGTGTGTCACATAATGTTCGTAAACATTATGTAGATGATATTTCCTTGTATATCTTTTTTGAAAAACCTTTAAATCAGGACAAAAATTTATGTTCCCTAAACAAATTACGAATATTTTCATACGTAGAAAATGACTTGCTGTGCCAGAGTTTTTAAAACGTAAAATACTGTTTACCCTTATATTTTGTAAGTTATCATGTTCATAAAAAAGCATACACTAATCTTAAAACTCTGCTTCTTTTTTTTTCCTTCAATGGGAGAATAATAAAAATCTCGAGGTTGAAGGTTTTAACTGTTACTAAAACAATCTCCAGTTGCATATAAATACCTTCACTTCAAAATGAAGTAAGCCAGATGAATTAAATATATCATGTGGTTTAAACATCGAAGTTTTAATCAAGTGTGAGTTACTCTCTATATATAAATGTCATGGAAACCCAATAACGCACAAATGGAATAAGCGTGGTGAGTATATCAGGCTTTTTATTCTGATACCTAAAATACATATATAAATAAAATCTTCAAAATGATTAAGTAATAATCTTTCTTATCAAAATAGTAAATTAAATTATCTTTACTTACAAAGCTCAGATGCTGCTGTTTGTCTTAAGAGATTTCTCGATTTAGATCTGAAACAAATTTGTATAGGAAGAAAGAAAGACCTCTTGAAGAAATTCATAAAATGTTAACAAAATCAGCTTCAGAGTTTTTAATTGTGCATTTCTATGCAAATTCTTAGTTTCAAGTTCTAAAAACGTATAAATTGGCAAAAATTTTGAAGTGATTCTTATATAAACATTGACTGGAAAATTAAATAAATTTTCAGTCAACTTTTCTAACATTTTGTATATTTATCTCTAACTGCAGAAAGTTATCTGTAACTCAGAAGTTCTTTCGGCAGTAAAGTATAGAAATTTCAGTTTCCAAACAGTTTTAGAATCAATTCTAAACTTCCAATACTAGTGTACTTTCAAAATAAAATATTTATAAATAATCAGTTGATTTAAATTATATTACACGCTCAGCCGAAGATCCCAGAGTTGGAAGGAACAAATTTTTATAATTTGTAAAAATTACAGATTTCTTTTAATATCTAATCAAATATATATATATATATATAAATTTAGGAAAAAGAAATGTTTTAGCGTTAATAAGGCAGTTTTCCATGATTGCCGTGTGTAATTATATTTTAAAATCTAATTTAAACTTAATTAATTTCTTAGTTTTTAGCACAATTTAGCACATATTAACTTCATTCTAAAATATTTTCTTTTTCCTGATCCCATTTTACTTTTTCTATCTAATTAATTCAACAGGAGCTTGGAAAAATTGCTGAATCGACTAAAGACCGACACGTTCCCACACTCCGAGAGAAGGGATAAAATATTGCTGATATAAACAAATTCCACTAAAAGATCCCTGTGTTTCCCTTGCTTGTGATTGACATGAGTTAGAAATCCCTATTAAAATCTCACAGTATATATTCGCAGAGATAAAATTTCCAAGAGCTTTTCTCATTTCGCTCTGTGTTGTGTAGGTGCACGGCGCTTCTACTTGTACATAATACGTGCCTCCCTGGGATGAAATAAAAACAACGTCAAAAAAATCGAGTCTCTTCACTGTCTTCGAAACTGCCTTCTGATTCAAAAATTATATGTTTACATATATATTCATTATTTTATATTTTTATCTCAAATTTACTATAGGAATATTGCAATCAAAAATAAATGTAATACGTTTCTTCTTTGCTGGAACTTTTATATTCATTGGTCAACACAAAGTACTAATCAAGCATAATCTTCAGATTAAAAGCAGAAGTTTTTAAAGCAGACCTACAATTTCAAAGATTTCAAATAATCCACAAATCTAAATGAATTTGAAAATAATCCACAGCAAAAAAATAACCAAAACAAAGCTAAATACATTAATGATAATATCCGGTTATTATCAATTTATTGCTTGTGCCTGTATATTTCATTCGAAAACTTACTGTATTTCGAAGAATATATGATTGTACTACGCAAACTTTAGCTTGTCTGTAAATCGGCGATTCGTGATAAAGAGTAGTTTGGACAAAAGTGTACCATTTTATGTCCGTCAGACTGATTTAATAGCATCTAAAAATTCTGATTTTTCTCTAATGGGTAAGGGGTGGGTTTTAGGTCACTAATTTGCAGGATTTTTTGCGAAACTGAACCATCTCGTGCTTCGCTGCTAGGGAAACTAACAGAAACCCGCATTTCGTAGACAAAACTCAGTTCCACCTTTGAATTTATAAATAAGACGGTAAAGAACACAGATAAAGAATAGAGATAATAATTATCCTAATTTCAACCTTCTCAACCATGTCGCATTAGACTTCTAATGAGGAAGGCTATTTGAATATTTGGACAAATTAAAAATTTAAATACAAAAAAAAAGAATGAATGAAATAATTCTTTATAAAAATTCAAAGAAGATAAAAGTAGGATGGGTTAAAGAAACATATATTGAAAATTTTGCTTTTATGTTCACATTCCTTCAAAAAGAAATTTAATTAAAAAAAATTAGATAATGAACATCTAACAGATTTAGTCCATTAATTAACATAATAGTTGCTGTTGTAACTGACAGAATATATACAGTTACATCAATGCAAATAATGGTTTACAAACTTTTAATATCCTGGATTGTTAAAAAAAAAGAAAGAAAGAGAAAAGAAAAGAAACTGGACTTAAATAATGCGCCCGTTTATGTATTAAATAAGAAATGTAATATAAAATTTCGCTTTAAATAACGCTATACTTTTTTTTTAATTTGGAATAAAATGCAAGAAAAAATCTCTTATTCTGTAATGCGAGTCTATGAGTAAAAGATTCAAATAATTCGGAAGATAAAAGATGATAAGTTTTTCAAAACCATCAAAAATTATTGGCGTACTCTAACAAAATATATGAAAGTTGGGACGAATATGCGAAATTGGAATAAAATAAAAGAACTTTTATGTTTTGAAAGTTTGATTTTACTAAAAATATAAAAGTATTAATTGCAATGTTTGTTTTTTTCGATCCTTTTTCTAACAGCAATTCCTTTATTTATTTATTTTTTTCATATGTGTTAGAACAAATGAAGGGGGGGGGGATTCTTGATTATTATTTTTTTTTCCAAATGCGAGTTTATTTTCAAATTTACTGCTGAGTCCATTGTTAATATTTTAGAGAAGCTCTGATAAGTTTATGTTGATGAAAAATATTGTCTATACATTTATATCACAGTAACTACACAGAAATGTATCACAATTTAAATAATGCTCAATAAAATTTTAATGATGCGCAATAAAATTTTAAATGATGCACAATAAAATAATAAATGATGCGGAATAAAATTTTTAAACATAATGAGATGTTTTTTTATCCTTCAGATATTTTTTAACAAAACTCTTAAGCACATCTATGTATATTTAAACAAATATATCTGTATATATTACCGTATGCCAAGAATCATAAGATCTCAGTTACTACGTTTACTGAAATAATGATTAATTATGATCTCACCGCATAGAATAGTAATGAAAATTTATTTTATATATATATATCAATTTTGTCTGCATTTTTTAAAACTGAAACGTAAACATCATATTTCTTATTCAGATGTTTTAATAATATCACTAAAACTAATTGAAGAAAGAACTTGTACATTAAAGCATATTAACAAAATTACAGTAAAAATTTAATTCATTCATAATTTCAATTATCTTTGTAACTTGTATGAATTTATCTTTCTAACTGCATATCAAAATTTCTTAATAACTATATAATGGTCCATCATCATTAGAACTGTTGTTTAAATTCAGGACACAATGATGCAATGAATAATGTCAAAAAATAAAGAAAGAAAGAAAGAAAGAAAAAGAGAGAAAAAAAGCGTGTTTAGACAGCGTTAGTAAAGTTTTAAAAAAATGTTTTAAGCCAACATGTTCTCTCTTAAAAGAAGCATTTTTATTTAATCGCTCATGAAGCATAACAATAATAAGTGTTATGATAATCAAAAATTCGATTTCGAGGTTGTGAAGAATTTCCACGTTTCAAACCTCTTTGGGTTCATAACACAATTTTTAAACTAGATCTTTCTGCCTGTCTATGAATTCGATTCAAAAATGGTTTGAACTAATTAATTTGGGTTTTAATTAATTGGGCTAATTAATTTGGGTTATTTTGGTTTCCCACCAAATTTGTAAATTTCTATCAAATTTTAAACAAAATCGAGGGGGAGGAAGTTTCTCTATATGTCTATCCTAATGCAAATGAATAGGATAATTCCGAAATATAAAGGGTTAGATAGGCAAAATTGGTAATCAGTTTTAGTATGCTAAGTCTAGATGTATGTCAAATATGGTATTAAATCCATCAAAGAGTTGGCCATCTCATGCATAAGCGATAGCTATAAAAAAATAATAAAATAAAAACAGTGAGAGAAGAGGCGAAATCAAACTCTTTAATAAATGAAATCTGGTGTGATATTGCTAGTAAAATTGTAGTTCTGTGTCAAATTTTGAATTCAGTGTTTCAAAAAGAAGGATTGCCGAAATGCATAATCGGCTTTCTACGCTGAAGTAGAAAGTATTAAACGTTCATGTCCGATAAACCGGAATTAAAAATCTAAACGGTCGGGGCATTCACGGTTTTGCACAACGGCAACAATCCTTGTACTTGGAGGAGGGCAGAAAATATCTTTTTTTAGAAGTATGCAACAAAATTTCGACGAGATCAATCTTGCTGATATTTTCTTTCATAGTTCAAATTTCGAAAATATTTTTTTTTCTTTCGTAATTTATATTTATCGTAGAACTCACTTCATAAGCGATGTTATATGAGTAAGAATCTAACGCATGATTTGAACAGGCGCTATTATTTGAATAAAAAAATGTTATCAGAGTCAGAATTTTTTTTTAATTCGGTTGTATTTCGTTAAATTAAATAATTTTCAAGAAGAAATCTGGAGCATATGAAAAGAAAAGATATAATAAAGAAACAGAAAATCAAGTTGTAAGAATAATAATAATAATAATACAAATTGGGAATATTTGAAAAAAACCTGGCAGTTTTAATCTCAATTCAAATAATGATTCTGCTGATTAATCTTATCATTATTACTTTAAATAGTATAGTTGCAGCTATTTTTATTTGTTAAACAGAGAAATATTTTTTACGAAAATTATTAAAATTAATGACAATTTAAAATCATCTCAAACAGAAAATAAATATCTTTATTTGCAATGTGGTAATTCAGTTGATAAGTTGTTTTTTTAATTAGATATTACTTGCCGTCTTTGGCGACAATTTGTTGCGCTTGGATTAATGGTTTGCTAAAAATTTCAATTAAATATTCTGAGTAACTTTGTCCCTATAACATCCCCAGCAAAATATTTTTTTTAATTTCAAATTTTGATAGACTTTTAACTCCTACGATTTTAGAAGTCTTACATCGTTTTATTCATTGTGCTATTCATTCCTCTAATTTTCTGTGTATGTGCATGAATTATATCACTAAAACGAAAAGCAAAAAAATGGTCACTCTTAAAAATGTTTCATCATTGCTTGATTTTGAAGTTAAACCTTAATTGTAAATAGAGCAAAATTTCAAAAATTTTGTTAAAGCCTGCCTTAATTAAAAGCTACTAAAATGAAAAAAATAAGTGGGTTCATGATCATCAAAAAAGAAAAAGAAAGGCAATATAGTAAGCTTAAAACTAAATTAAAATTAAAAGTAGAAATTATACACCGTGAAAATGATATAATTGAAAAAATAATATCTTGAATATTAAGATGGTGTAAAAATAATTTTTATGCAGAAATAATTTCGGAAGAAATCATGAAAAAGTAACATAATTTCGTATAATTAAAATTTTAATTAAAAATATTAAAAAAACATTGCTGAGTGCACAGTTCCAGCTTGCAAATTATATATGTGACAAATTTGATAGTTCTAGGTAAAACTGTGTGGCCTGTAGAGCGCCAAAGCACACGCACACATTCAACTTTAATATTAATAGAGATCTATAAACGGTAATTGTTTGAAGGATTTATTATTATCATCATATAAAATATACTTAAGTCAGTATTTGTTTTTAATGTTTAAGTTAATAAGATGAATGCTACTAAAATCAGAAAATCAATGTAATTATATATTGTAATTAAAAATTTATATTTTTGAAATATGCTTCTTAAAAATTTGAAACATGTTATATTTCTGGGGGTTTTTTTTTGTGTGTGTGTGTAAATGATGGGCCATTAACTAGTATTTAAATATTCGGGGGGGGGGGGCGGAGTGTCTTATTTGGAGTAATTGGAATTAAGGGCAAAATTAGATCTTATAAAAAATTGCAACTGTCTCCTCTCTTATATCAGCATAATAACATCATTTCAATGAAATTAAAACGTCTTTCAAGACTGTAGAACATTTTGAATTTATTGAGTCGGTTCAGAATTCGTACCTAGAACTGTTCATTACCAAGTAAACGAACTATTGGAGATTTATCAGATTATATTTACAAAGAAAAAACAAAATTTTCTAAACAAATTAAAATAAACTGAGATTCTAACCGTAGAGGATTATTCGAATGTTCATAATGAACCTATAATATGTTCTGCTTTAGCAACAAAAAAATGATAAAGCATTTTTAGCACATACCATTGAACCATCAACTAATGATCATACGGGGAAAAAAGAAAGAAAAGAAAAAGTAATTGCTTTGTTCGTTTTGTTATAATAGATAATAAAAGAGGAGAAATATGATGGATAAAAATGAGTTTTTTATTGTTGTAGGTCACCATGTTAGGTGTTAGGTTCTGTGTCATTGTGTTTTGATGTTGTTTGCCAGGCACAGGGCCAGATTAAAGTGCAAAAAATGTATTTATATTTAAACGTAACAAAATTAAGGCCTTCAAGCTGTACCTTGTCAGAGTGCGATACGAGAACCGGTGAAAAGCGAAAGATGAAAGAATGTGCGAAAATACATCGCGGGTCTAAAATACCCGGATGGGATGGGAGCACATCTTGATTACGTCGCATTCAATGGAGGTGCAACCTGTTGTCCGTTTTTTATGAATACCCGGATGAGATGAGAACACATCTTGATTACGTCACACTGAGCGGAGATGCGACTTGCAGTTCGCTCTTTCTAATTTGTATTATTTTGAAAAAAAAATTCTATTCCTTTTATAAGATGGCGATAATATTTGCTATATTTTTGACTGATATATTCAAAAGTTAAAGATCTGATTTTCATTTACCATCAAATAAAAAAACAGTAATACAGGCATTATATTACGGTGATTTAAATACAGTAATATGAGACAATTTCTTCGAAAACTCGTCTTTATGTAAAAAAATGTACTAATTTTAAAATAATTTTTAAATATTCAGATATAAATACTTACCTAGAGGAAACTCTAAATTTCAAATATTCATAAACATAAGAGCTAAACATTTATTTTTGTTTCTTTGAAGTAACTATTATGTAGTCTATATGAATCCTAAAGAAGCATAAATCTACAGTGCATAAACAAGAATAAGGAACACACCATAGAAATACGCTTTATTCTGCTGGAGGATTTTTGGTCACTTAAAATTAAAAAAAAAATAACAATAAATCAACTGATTTCACGAATCGAAGTAGAATTCATAAAGAAAAGTGCCAGAAATTCGTGCGTCAAATGTAACTGACAGTTTTTAATGGGTCCCGAAATCCTGTTTGTTGTTTGGTATTAAGAATAAGAAAATGAAGGGCTATTTTATAAAAAAAAAATGACTCTCAATAAGCGATGTTTTGTAGTAACGAAGAGAAACGGCACATGCAGAGTCATGGCTGTATTTTGGTTATCTGTCTGTATTTCAAGTTTTCCTTTTCTTTTCAAAGTAAAAGCGGAATAGTAAAATACATAGTTAATTAAACCTAAAAGAATGCGAGACACTTTGGTAAGCGTCATGATAATGGAGAAATATTACAATACTATGCAAGCTTAGCCAGGAGTTGACTATCGAAGTTGTATTCTGTGTCGCAGAAAGAAATTGTGATAAAGTTGCGTCAAGAGAGCAGGAAATTATAAATTCAGCAGAGCAGCGGCCTTCCAGTGAAATAATAAGGATACTGTTACTATGTTGAAAAGTTTCGCTCGAATAAAGTTAACTTGCGCTTAAACTCGCAGTAGTTATAATCGCTATAAATTTATTTAACAGTAATGCAGGGTTTCATTAAAGCCAAATTTTGAAAATTAGGCAGAAACAGATGTCATTATGCAATTCTATTGTAAACAAAAGCATATTTTAAAAATTATAAATTGTATTGTTATTAATTTGATTGCTTTTTTTCTTTTCTTTTCTTTTTGTGGAATGGAACTCATTATCCGTTACTGCAGAAAATAAGTCTATTCGAAAAGTTACTGCAGAAAATAAACCTATTCTATATAAATAACCATCCTAAACAAAAGATATCAAAAAATCGATTAATAGCATGCGAAAATAACGACTGAAAAATTCTGAAATATTAAGTTAAATGCAAATAACTGCGTTATTAAATGAAAAAGAATTTCGTCTTAGCATCCAACAAAGCAAAAAAAAAAGCCACTATAGAAAATATATTGCCAGCTAAAAATCATGATATTATTAAAAGAATCATGATGAAATCATATGAGTAAATTTTAAATTAATCTAACGAAAACTCGGCGGAAAATATAAGACAATAAAAACTGAACAATATTTAATTTGCCAGTTCAAACATTAAAAAAAAATCAAAAGTCATCGCTTTCGACTTTCTAAAGATACACCTCAACCAGAAATTATTTCTGTTACTTCATAATCACTTTTCGTTTTCTTTTGCCTTCCTAAGTGGGGGAGGGGTTATAACTACTCTTTCCACTTTCCCTTCCTCTTCAATTATTCAAAAACCTTTCATTTATTCAAAAACTTTGAAAAATGCATCATACAAAGCATTTTTTTTTATCTTCATATCGATACTGGGATTGAACAGAAAAATGCTGCGGACTACGGATAAGTAAAAAAACTCGGCCCCAAAACGCGGATACATAACCTGACTGACTGGTAACCATTGGGTGATAGCCATAAGCCAGACATAGCTTTGTTGCCCCAAATAATAAAATCGGCGCCTAAACTGGGACGATAGTTTGGAGAAGAGAAGGTGAATTGGTAAATATCGGACTCATGCATTTTGCTGTTATTTTTCTCCTTCCATTTGATTTATTTACTTAAGTTACACGAATATTCGACTTACTAAGCAAAATTTGTAAGGAGCTTCTTTTAAAATTTAACCGTAGACAGTATTTTGCAGTAAAAAAGTTAGTTTCGCTTTAAAAAATAAAGACAATCTGAAGGAGGTCCCCCCCCCCCCCTATCAGGGAAAGCTAGGCTATCTGTGACGCCTCGTGATTTTTTTTTTTTTTATTCTCGAAACGTAGCATTCGATAAATGATTTCCACCCTCTAAAGAAAAAAACATTTAATGAAACAATGCTTCAGGTAAGAAAGATAACCTATTTTATCATTTTTTTACTGATTTTCTCTTTAAAGTGCAAATCCTTTCTCCCCCCCCCCCCCCTGATTACAAAATATTATTTAAAAGCATAAATTGGGAAAGTAGGGATCCTAATTTATTTCGATATTTGGAAGAGATGGCGATTTCGAATTTATTATATTAGAAAGAGAAACGATGATAAACTACCACTGTGCGCGAAATTAAAATAGAAATATTCTAAATTTAATAAAAATTTTAACTTTTTTAGAAGCTAATTTTTTTTAATATCATCCAGAATATGCTGTATAATGTCATTTATTTATCTAAATAAAAAAAAGGGGGGAAGGGACTTTGGGGACTTAAAGAATCCGAAAAACCTTTTCAAACCGAGATAGCGGGAAAAAGAAGAAAAAAAAATCTTAAGCTGATGGAGGAAATACGATTCATCGGGCCTCCGACCCCACTACTCGTAAATCTGATACACTAGACTTCGGAGAGAAGGGAGCAAACTTGCACAACCAAGCGGGAATCATCCTGGCTGAGCGTTGATCAGGTTTTTTTCCCCTCTTTGCTTTTCGCAGCTTTTATCTTTTGAGCCTGTAAATTCTCAGAACGGTGATTAAATTTCTTTTAGTCACTCAATCAAACCTTGTATGGGCTCAGAGCCGTGTAATTTTGGGGGTATTAACTACAGAAGTTTTTGTTTCGTAGGTCTTGACTGATTGATGCAGATGCTCTTGGTTAATGCAGAAGTCTGGCCATTTTTTAAAAAAGTTACTTTTCTTTTTTTTATCAGTTGTTTTTTGGTGTTTAGAAATCAAATATTCAATATATTTTAAAATTTAACGAAAATTTTTCAAGAATTTTTTAAAAAAATAAATTTTATTAGTTATTTTTCTTTTTTTCTGTATTACTAATTCAAGCAAAAGCAGACATTTTCTAGGAGAAGTTTCCAAATGCTAGACACCTGGTTATTCTGCTTTAACCAATACTGGGCAAATCCTTTTAAAAGGCGAAATCGAAATTTTTTCACAGGCCCAGTTTACGCATTAAAATCATTTGTTTTCGCATGTGTGATTTGGTTCCAATTTTAGGGCACAAGTGGGACTTTGCAGCATCAGTAAACTGTGCACTACAAATATCATTTTTAACAGCTGTAAAATTAATTCAGAAATCGCTATAAGTGAACAAACATACAATGTATAATTCTGCAGGTCGTATTATCTAACGATCGATATTTGCGATTTTAGCAGAATTTTGCCCTAATGAACAAGGTAATAATAGAAATTTTAGAAAAAGCAAGGAAAAACTTCGGTATAAAACACATTTGGTAACAATTTGTATTGATGACATTTTTGTTGCCAAGTCAAACGTCGTATCATTCTTATAGCCATTTGTTAATATCACCTAATCACCATCATTAATTTGAGAAATACAAAATATCTCCAAAGGAGTCTTATACTGAAGTTGTAACAAAAGCAAATTTAAAAATTCTTATTATTTTAAATAAATTATGGATTGGAGTTACAAGAATAATTTCTGAATTAAGCAGTATATTTACATAGGTCTAGAATTTTGCTTTTAGTACAGCTTTAGTATATACATAACAGAATAATGTTCCTCAGTGCTGTACTAAATTTGGAATATTTGATTTTAATTTGAAGCATTTTAAAAATTATTTGGATCTAGAATTGTTTTCCAGTTTAATATTATTGTAGTTATTTTTTCTTCAACAGTTAATAAATTTTGATTTTGGTTGTTCATTGGGAAAGTGGCAATTTCAGCAATATTTGCCTTCCTGTGTAGCTATTCTTATTTGTATCACCTGCATTTTTAACCATATAAAAGTAATTTTGAATAATTTACTGATATAACTGATCCATCTGTTAAATTTTTTGTATATAGATGAGAAATACTGCAATAAAGAAGACTTGAGTAAATTTGTATAGATTTTAATTACTGTTTAACTAAAAAATTAAGTTCAAGTTTGAATTTTCAAATTATTAAAATTATCAAATTATATAAATA
>JAPMOR010052015.1:0-10724 GCA_026543865.1 Argiope aurantia | reverse complement strand
TGGCTTATAATTATAATAATTTTGAACTTTAAATGTCTTCAAACAATGGTCTATAAAAAATATACATGGGCCATCACGTGATTCATATTTTACACAAACATACAGAATTTGGACCAATAGATTACAATTTAAAACAATTTTTCCATAATAAAGACGTCCTGTTTTCTAGTTCATTTTCTTGATTTTAAAATAAAGATAATTTAGAATTAATGGCACGCGACAAATTTTCATGAGAACAAATTTTTGTACAGTTATCACCATCACTAAAATCAAAACTCGATAATAATTCGAGGATCAAGAATCTGTGCCATTCTCTAAGGCTTGGATAATAATTGGAGAATACAAGGAGGGTGGGGGTGAAATATGCTAGACTGAAAATAAATAATTTTAATACAAAAAACTGCAGGAGTCAATGAAAAATAAATCACACATGTAATCAAGGTCACAAAATGAGAATCTAGAAGCCGAATCAAATTAATTGAATAAAATAAGAGTAAGTTGTTGGAAAATCCATTCTTAGCTGTATATCAAAATTCATCTCTCATGTTGTGGGGCCGCGGTGGCCTCTTGGTAAGGTCTCGGCTCGTGAGCCGTAGTGTTTCAGGTTCGAGAGCCGATTCCACCTTAGAAACGTCGTGTAAGGGGGTCTGTTGCACGTTAAATTCGTCAGGCCAAACGCCCTCCCACTGGTGTGGTGTGGATAGGGAAGTGCCAGCTCAGGTGTCGTCTTCGACATCTGACCGCTGCTCAAAATTACGAGGTCCGCTCCAAAATAGCACTAGTATTGCTTTAAAACAGAGCGTTAATATAACAAAACTAAACTAACTAACTAACTCTCATGTTGAGTATTAAAAGTAATTATATATCTAAAATATTTAATATACTTCCTTTACAATCTCAAATTAATTTACAACATACTTTTATTTTGCCTGCTTCGCTTTTTTAAATTAATATTTTGTATTTGTTGATAGACGCACGCTGAATCGACCAAGGTTGCTTTGTTTCTTGCTCAAAATTGTACGCTGTTCCGTATTTGATTTATAAAAATTTATTTTCATCATAATTCTTGAATAATGGTTTCATTCACCTTCCACTTTATTGTATAACTTTATTTACTTAATGACTTTGCATTGTTACAGAAAATCCTCAAATCCATTTGTGTATTGTATGGTGAAAACTACTACAGGCTAAGTAACGAATAAGGACGCCTTATTTCAAGCGAAATCACGAATGAACAGTAGCAAACACAGACGAAGCGCACACAAAACTGTATTTGCAGCAAGCTGCAATTTATAAGCTGAAAATCGTGAATTACAACCTTAACAGACAGAAAGCTTTCAGAGAACTGGTATCATATCAAGAGAGATCGTCTGTCAACTCGTCTACTGCATACCTCGCGTAATGGGCTTTTATAGCTTTCATCGCTATTGAACTGAAGAAATATCGAGTTCTAATAGAGTTAACGCCAATATTCTCGAATATTCTTGGTCTTTCAGTTTTCCAAACATATGCCACTAAGATTTATGTCAGTAACCCAATATCCATTTAAAATTCATTACAATATCTGTAAATTTATCTTCTTATCAGGAGATTTAATGCACAAGGAAGCAATGAAATGACAAATTCGTGACTGTATGCATATGGGGAAGAATTGCACATTTTCCCGAAATTTTTTTAATGTGATTTGAATACAATTTCAATGATTCAGCATCCATTTAATAGCCATTACAATATTGGCAAATCTATCTTCTTCCTTATCAGGATATTCACTGCATAGGAAAAGCATTGCCTTGATAAAATCATGACAGTATGCATATGAGGAAACATTGTATGTTGTTCTGAAATTTTTTATGTGATTTGAATACAATCCTGTGTATGTGTTTCCTGAAACACTTTCCTTCGATATTGATTAAATATTTACTTATATCCTTAAATCTTATTTCATAATTTTTGATACACTAGGTTATTTTTTCTATCTTCATAAACTTCTTATTCTAATAATGAAAGTTATTGAAAGAAATCCGAACCGGAATCAAGTTTACGTCAATAAACATAACTATTTAAATTATAAAAGGCAAATAAATTTCATTCGATTAAGTACAGTATTTTTTTTTCTTAGTCTGCCAAATTCATTTATGTTGTGGTTCCGAAAGTATTTACTATAACCCATTTAGCGAACTTCAAATGTTTTTTTACTCTCTCTCTCTCAACTGAAGGTTCTTAATCTGACAGAAATAAAGAGATTGGTACAAAAGAAATCTGTTTAATGCCTTTTTCAAAAGATAACGAAAAAAAAATCTAAATTTGATTAATTCAGCGAAACTTCTTTGAAATTTTATGTTTATTGGAGAATGCGAAAGAATGCAAAATCCTTTTGTTTACCTTATATATTCTACGTAAATAGATTCTAAGTAGATAAAGAAAATAAAACTAGAATTTAGTTGATTCGAGTGAATAAATATTGGAATAAACAATCTAAACAAATACTCAAGTTTATTTCAAATCTTGTTAGAATAACCAAATTTGTGTAGACTGATTGTCTTCTAAAATCAAAATTTCCTGATATTTTAAAATAAAAATTTGAAATGGAAGAGAAAGTTTAAAAATAAATTTTGGATATTATGTACTACTAGCCGCCTTTGGCAACCAGCCGGTTCGCCAATCTTAATGCTCGTTAAAATTTTAATAATTAATTATTTTATGTAATTCTTACTTTAATAGCTTCTTCATCAAAATATTTTAAAACTTCAAATTTTGATAGTCATATAATTCACTCATAATATTATAAAGGCCTTCAGGCATAACGTAATATGTATCCATATAATTTTCTGCTAGCTCCCGTAGAATTTATGCTTTAAATTACTGTGGAAATGATTAATCTGCAATTAATATAATACTATTTTTTACTAAAACAAAACATTTTTTGATAATATGACTACTGAAAACAGAGTAACTGAGTATTTAAACCTTATGGGCACTAGAGAATATATTTCTTAATTTATGTAATATCTCAAGAATTTGACAACAAAATTTTCTCAGATTCATCATGAGCATATCGATTAATTAACAATGTTTAATATTAAATGCATCAAACACTAACAAAATAAACAGAATAGTTTAAAATAATCGGTTGAAAACAGTTTAAAAAAGCTACTTAAAAAAACGATGTACTTAAAACTATAAGCATATACAAAAAATATATAACTAACATAATTACAAAAGCATACAACTAACTAACCTAAAAATAATTTAAATCAAGTTCGCATCTGTTGAAAATAGTAGTCAACAATCACAACACAATGCGCATGCGTGAATTTTCAACGCCAATTATGGTAACGCAAATGCCTGAATTTTTCTACTCCATTTAGGGAACGCTATGCAGATTAGAAATTTTTAATTTCCTTTATTCTCTTTTATTTTAATTCAAAAGTACATCAAAATGAATCTGAAAGATCACTTAATTAACAATTTTTAATTTTAAATGCAACAAAAATTAAGAAAATAAACAGAATCGTTTGAAATAATCGGTCGAAAAATGTTAAGCTTCACTACATTATCATGGGGCGGGGGGAAATGAAATCTTACTCATTTGGCGGTGGGGAAAGGAAGAGTTTTTGGCGATAAAGTTAGTTTTTAATTAATAATTACAATTCGAATTAAAAATTCAAAAACAGGGACCCCAGGTCCACATTTCCGACCTCCAAGATACACATGTACCAAATTTGGTAGCTGTAGGTCTAACGGTCTAGCTTGTAGAGCGCCAAGACACACACACACTCAGTTTTATTATAAATATAGATAATTTTGACAACTCCTTGGTCATTTATTCTGTTCCTGGTCGCACACAAATAGCTTTGGAGCATAAATTATTAAATACTTTATTTGGCATGACTTTATAGATCTCCTAAAATTCTCAACGAAAGAACATGCAGTTTCTGAACAACAATTCCAAATAAAGGGTAAAATAATTTTCTAGCAAAAAATGAAATTGATGTCGCATGTAAAATTAAAATTTGGCAACTATATCTTATTTTCAACATTATGTTTTGGTTACTATTGATAATCAGGCGACATTCTGCATAATGGTAACGCGTCTTGCCCGTGATCTGGGCGTCCAGAGTTCGAGTCCTGTTTCGAGCATGGTTGTTTCCTACCCTGTGTTCTATCTGCGAGGTGCGTGAAAGTGCTCCCATGTAAAACGGGGTTGTGCAAGTGAGTGTGTGAGTGTCATTTTCTAATGAGTAAAGTCAGACTTCCTCTCTCTGTTGCTCAGGGGCTCTTACTCTCGGAAGTTATTGCGCCCCTCTTTCCCTAATCTCTTACTTAGTTTGAATTGGAGTTCAATCCAAGGGGGATAATCAGCAGCAACAACTATTGATAATCATAATATGCTCGCAATTTATTTCAAGTAGTTTTATAATACTGTATCATTTTTTCAAATCAAGTCTACAGTTTACTTATGGATATAATATCTTCACAAGAAAATCACGTGCTGATTAATACAAAATAAAATATTCAAAAATTAGTTGTCTAATAATATGCAACTAAAGATATGACCTAGTTTTTCGTTTAGTTTCCAACTCTATAGATGGTGTGGAGATTATTCAATTTACTTCATTTGATGACGATGCACCTGGACGAAGCATTGATGGAGTTTTCAGCTATAAGTGCGGGAAAGTTAAATTAATTGTGTATTTATATTGATGTAGTTGCCTGCTGTAATAAGCTTAATTTTCTTTATAAAAGCTTTAGGATAATTTTTACTTTCACCTGGTATGTTTTTACTTTTATATCCTATTGATGTTTTTTTTGGTTTTATAGTATGATAATGGTCTTGTAGTGGTTGATTAGATTTAATTTTGCTGTGGTCTTGCTTAGATTTGAATTATCAAATAATATTTTGCTTATTATTATTATTATTATTATTATGCAATTTATTGTCATTGCTTTATTGATATTAATTCTTGTTTTCAAAATCCTCACCGTGGGATTTTCCGGTCACGAGAGGTCAATACTTAGCCGAAAGTCAGACCTCATAGTTCTCAGAGAAAAATAATCCCTGGTTTGAATTTCTACCTGAAGGTGACCCTTGATAAAGTCTTCAGGCTGGATTCTTTATACCCTTCCTTTTTATTTTATTTCATTAGTTTTTGCTTTTAAATTTAAATTTATTTCTAACTAGCCGCCTTTGGCGACCAGCCGGTTCGCCAGTATTACCGCTCGCTACAATTTTCAATTAAATATTTTAAGTAACTTTTCTCTTAAAGGATTCTCAAACTAAACATTTTTAATCTTCAAATTTTGATAGTCATACTAAACTTATATTGTTTAGATCGTTTCGTTCAATTTACTATATATATTTTGCTAATTTGTTGCCATTTCCGGTAAAACTTCAACTTTAATTAAAAATGTAAATGACGAAATTGCAATTAATATTAAGATATTTTTTAATAAAACCAAGCGTTTTATTTTATTTATCATCTTTATTGTTATTTATTAATTATTATTATTGTTGAATATGAGTATTTCAAACAGAATCGCTCGGTATTTAAGTCTTATGTTAACTACAAAATATTTTTCATAGTTTATGTAATATCTCAAACAATAAATCAACAAAAATTTCTGAGATTCAGTATAAAATCCAGTTTTTAGTTTTGCTTTCAAAAGGATTGAAATGAAATCAATAATAATATTTTGTTCCTGCTTATAAATATATTTCAAAAATTATGAAGTCTAAATTTAATGCAGTAAGGTATCATATTCTGATAAATATTCTGGACACACCAAATTTTAAATAAGTGAATGAATGTTTCTATTTTCCACGATCAACTAAGACTTATTAATAAAGTTTTAAATGTTAAAAATTTAGAAAAACTCACCATTTTCATAATCTTAGGCCAATTAATCTTGAGAAACCTGCGCGCTTATTGGCGTATTTTCTTTGAAACGATCGATGAAAAATCTAAAATTATCCTTTTTTTATTGAATAGTGATATTCAAATCTTCATAAATCAGTCAGTTTAAGTGATTGGAAATTAACTCTTAAAAGTCAGTGATTTAGTTGATTGGAAATTAACTCTATGACCACCATAAAATCTGTGCTTTCTCTTGTGGTGTATGCATTCTCCTTAATATCCGATCGAATAAAACATCACATACAGAAGTACTACATAGAACACACATCAAAAGTAAACATAACATTTCAATAGTTGCCAAAAACAAAAGAGAGAAAAATGCAATTAATAAGCAGACGATATTTAGAAAAGTACAGATATTTAGACTGGAAAATGAAATTATCTGAAATTAAAAACACGCGCAGACGATATTTACAAAAGTAAAAATATTCAAACCTGAAAAGGAAAATATATGAGTTATTCCATCAATAAATGCCATATGTTTGTTTATATCTTCATTATTTTATGAGTCATTAAATATCAAAATGGATCCGGGATAATTTTTCTTGAATTTATTTTTTAGAAAAAATAATATTTCATATTTGTTTCATTTCCTACAGACACGTGCCAAAAATTATATTTTTGCAGATTTCATTTCCAAAAAGATTTAATTTATTTTCAGTTAGAGCTTTAATCAATGTGATGGCAACACTTTGAAAAAAACTATTTTTTTTCTCATGAATGCGAAACGTGCTTAATCCTCATTTTTATTTTTGACGAAAAAAATTATTGAAAAACATAGTTAAAATATTTATTTAAAAATTCATTAAAAATAGAAATTTAATTTTAAGGTTAAAACAGTAGTATCATTTAAAAGATAAATTTTTTATCTTTAACTTCATGTAAAAATCTTTTTTGTGAGGTAATATTTTCGGCAGTTATAGCAGAAACACGTCAAAATTTCGCTTAATTTTTAAATAAATAAAATTTTAATTAAAAATTCGAAAAAATAACCCCCAGGTGCACATTCCCGGCCTCCAAGGTATACACCTGCCAAATTTGGTAGCTGTAGGTTGAATGGTCTGGTCTGTAGAGCGCCAACACACACACACACACACACACACACACACACATTGAGCTTTATTATAAGTATAGATATAGATTAGAATAATTTGTCGATATAATATCTTCACAGTAAAGTCGCAAATTGATTAATACAAAATAATATATATAAATATAAATTATATGCAGAGTCCCATAAGTTTCTTCAAAGATATAAAAATGTGAGTATTTAGCAGCGATTAAGTAAAAAAAATAAAGCATAACACTACATTTAGTCCTCTTGTATAAAAAAATCTAAATGAACAAGAATTAAAAAGAAGAAAAAAACAGATTTCTAATTTCATTGTCTTTCAGTAAATTATTTTCAAAATTATGAAATCCAGCCACATAATAAAAGTTTATAACACTCTTTACAGAAATGATATCTCCAGAATTTGCCAGGTGATTACAAAATCATTCTAAAAAGAATATAAACTATTTTCTCTCTCAAGATATGTTCATGAGTGACATATGATATTCCGTTTAAAATACATTTACAAAGTAAGAAACGTGGCGTGAATAATTAAGTTGATGGATACTTTAACGAAATTGCAAGTAATTAACTAAAATTAGGATGATTTATAGCTCAATTTAAGCTTTCACGTAATAGTATTTTATGTCAGGAAGAAACATTTTAATATATAGGTCATGAACAATAATTGCATAGAAGATATTAAAAAGAAATTCTAACCACAATTTTGTAGTTGGATTAATTATTTTTAAATTTATACGAAGCAAACTGAAAAAAATCGTTTGCACTTTTACATTAGAACCGTTGTATGAATGATTTTAAAATGGTATTCATTTTCTTCAAATATTCAGACTGAAGAAACGGTAAGAAAGAAACTGCTTAAAATTATTTTGCTTTAACAATATAAAGTTTTCTGTATATAATATATAGTTACTATAAAGGGGTTAATTATTTTTATGGCTACGTTTTCTTCATTTCTAGTGAGCATTAGGAATGAAAATTTATTTCATATATCGAAGGAAAAAATCAGTCAAGCTTTAAAATAATGCTAATTTTTACATGTAACAAAAAGTATTGTCGTGTAAAATTTTACAAAATGAATTCTTTTTATATTAAATTTAATAAAAATACACATTTAGGGGTTGAGATTATAAAACATTTCATATAAGTATTGAAATTAGTGGAATTTATTTACTTTCATAGGAAAAAAGATACGAAAATATTTATTATTTAATAAATAAATAAAAATTATGAATAATAATGCAGAAAATCAGTTATCAAGAGTCAAATGAAAATTTAAATTTTCTTCTACAATACAAAATTTCAATTGTTTTTAGCAATATTTTTTTATTTTATTTTAATGCAATATTTTCATCTATATGGAAAACTTATCTTACATTTCAGTGATTGTTTCTGAATTAAAAATCATTCCATGTGTCAACATTTTCTTTACTGTTACTTACATTTTTTTCCAGATGACCATATGCATGGCGAAGATCTAATTACAGAAATAAATCGCTTTGAAATTAATTAGTTTTAAAAGGATAAGGTTAAGAAATTTTTATATCATATCTTTAGTATAATAGCTGTTTAAGAAGCATGTTGAAACTACTTTGTTTTCCAATAATTTTTCAATTTTTTTCTATTATGTAGAATATATTGTATTATATTTTTATTACTTTTATGTACAAGCTGAATATTTATTTAATTTTTTGCAATGAAAAATATAAATGAAAAAACCGCATTCCAATTTCATCCAATCATTTTTCTTCAGATAGTTTCTAAAAATTCCTATATATAAATAATGTATGTGTTCATATATACAAGCGGTGTTCAAATGAAAAGGTACGGAACGGCTAACAACGTAAGGGTTTACATATTTGCCTATGTCACCATGAGAGAATGTAGCGAGACATCTAGTGATGCAATTGGAGTGTCTAGCGTAGATCGGAGCATGGGCGGGAGCCCGCATGCGCAGGGGAGAGCAGAGGCTCTTATAAAGAGCATCATGCAATCGACATGGCTTATTGAATTCCACGAGCACAGAAGAAATATTAACTCAGATATATACTGTGAAACACTCCGAAGACTATGCAGGGCCATCTAGAACAAAAGACTGTTGCTATTCAAGAAGGGTGTGGTTCTGCTCCATGATAACGCGTGTCTATACGTCTCCAGAGTCACACACGCTGAACTGGCTAAGTTCAAATGGGAGCAGCTCCACCATCCACCCTTCAGATCAGACATGTCGCCCTGCGATTTTCATGTGTTTAGTCCTTTGGAAAAACATCTGAAAGAGAAGCACTTCGACTCGTACGGAGAACTCAAGGATGCTGTGAAGGGTTGGGTCTCGTCACGGCCACGGTAATTCTGGGAACAAGGAATCTTTCGGCTCGTTAATCAATAGGATCATTGTGCTCAGGCCTATGGTGTATAATCTGAATAAAGTCTTCATTTATACCTATAGTACCGTTTCGTACCTTTTCATTTGAACAACCCTTGTATAAATTTTATGCAAATTTAATAACTATAGTGAGATCAGTTTTAACCCTAAAACAATGGTTTTCCGTGTTTGTGTGCTTGTGCGTGAGTGTGTGTGTGTGCGTTCGTGGGTGTGGGTATGTGCTTTAATGTGCTTACAATTCTTTACTAAATATGACTGATAGTACTAGAAAACGGAATAGTAAGTTAGAATTTATAATTATTTCAGAAAAAAAACTACTCAAGCATTATAAATATAATTTTCTCGTCATTTGAATTAAATTGTATTCTTGAAACAATATGTCTACCTTTAACGGTTTATAAAATAGCGTAAATATTTCCGTGGGAAGAGAATGCACCTTATAACAAATAACATGTAAACAACTAACTGCAAACATTAAATATGTTTCATTTTCACAAAATACTTTAACATTAGGAAAATCATTCTTATTGAAATTATTTTAGAATAGTTGATAAAGTTTCACAAACTACCAATAATAATTGCATTATATTTTGTATGCACTAAATCCCATAATCTCTTTAAAGTTTCATGGTAATCTAGATTAAGATTATAATTTTTGAATAAAAGATATATTAGCTCCTATTTTTGGAAACTTTTAAAATTTATTGGCTATAAATTTTAAAGAAAGGGAATATATTTTTAATACACTTATGGTGTAATAATGACTTGACAAAAAATATAAAGAAAATAATTTTTAAGTACATAATTCCACCATTATTTTTCGAAACCAATAAAGATTTATATTTATCAAAAAATTTTAAAAAGTCAGACATAAACTTAATCAATATTAACAAAGTTAATGCTGTGGAGCTAAGAATTTCTGAACAATAATCTCTGCCACAACTAGCAGAAAGAGACAAAAAGTTTTTCACGATTGTTTTTATTTTGACCTCATGAAAATTGGCGTCTTGTTACTTCATCATAAAACTAAACCGACGAAAAGAAATGTGAAACTAATATCTCGAGAAACAAAACAAAACAAAGTAGAAAAAACATATATTTTATAAATCCTTTTGCTTATATTTCTTTCTAAAACAATGAATAGAAATTTTTATGCAGCTTAAAATATTTGTTACTGTTGATAATTTTTTATTTTTGTTTTAACTGCTTATATCTTTATCATATAAAAAATAAATTGTTTGTGAGAGGAAGTTTTCTTAAAATAATTTTTACTGTCAAGAAATAAATAAAATGATAATGGAAAGTTGTGAAATATATTTTGGAATTCGAAATCAAAATTAACTATAAATTTTAA
>JAPMOR010052010.1:146096-202720 GCA_026543865.1 Argiope aurantia | reverse complement strand
TAACTGAAAACTGAACTATACTATAACTGAAAACTGAACTATACTATAACTGAAAACTGAAATTAATTCTTAAAACCTGTAACTTGATTTTAAATTTTCCTTGAGAAATCATAACATTTTTTTCTGATTTTTAGATGTTATCCTTCATTATTAATAACATTATTAAAAATATTATTTTTACTATGTACTAAAGGCTTGGTTAAATGAAAAGCACCAATATTTTTATATTCGAAAACATGTTGGTAGACGTCATCATTGCCGTCACATAAATGGAAATAGAAGAAATATAAAAACGCTTTTTTTAGAAAATAAGCTAATAAATGATTTGAAGCTATAAATAAGTTCAATTATTCTTAGATCTATTATTTTCAAGCTATAATTGAGGCTTGACTAAATGAAAAGCATCTATCTAAATTCGAAACAATAATGGGTAAATAATCTAAACTCGAAACAATAATGGTAATAATGAAAGCGCCCTGGTCTAAACTCGAAACAATAATGGGTGGTTTCATCATTGCCATCAAAGGAACGAAAGAAGAAAAAATATAAAAATGATGCAAATAATCTATAAATCATTCACAGCTATAAATAATTCATCATAAGCTATAAATAATACAACAAAATAAACCAAATATATAATTAGGATGAGTAGTACAGGATACAGAATCCAAATAAAGTCTTTGAACTTCATTTACATTATAATTGAGGATTTGATTATTTAATAGACTTTCATATAGCAGGTTATTACAAAAAATTATCCCGATAGAAGAGATCATAACTATCATAGCATTTACTAGAACGAATAAAATTTTATTCCAAGTTATTTTGAGGTATGCGCTCAAGAATCATGCGGAAAGTAACAGTTAAACTCTAACAATTACGGTTGCCGTAACAAAATTTCAAAATTTTCAAATGTCAACACCAACGTTTTTTTATTGGATTGTGTTCTTTATAGAAAAATATAATAAATATCATTGGAAGGGTACCTGTAGCAAGAAGATTACCAATACCAGACAGACTAAGAAGGAAAGAGAAAATGTGTTGTGCCTACTAGAGATGTGAAATTCAACTGAATTCTTTTCGGCATGGTACGTGCTTTGGTTCTAGGCACCATCTAAAGCATTAACTGTTGTTTTTTCATATGATTCTTGAGCGCATACCTCAGAATATATTCTCGAACCAAAATTTTATTCCTTTCCTGTGAACGGTATGATAGTTATGATCTCATTTATCGGGATAGTTTTTTTTAGAATAACTCGGTATATATATTTTAAAAAAATTAGAATCATTCATAAACAAATTGGAAGCATTACCTGTATGTGCACGTAGTGTTAACAGGGTACCATGATCTCAAATGACCAAAAGTAAAAACATCTCCAGCGCGTAGATGTTTTGTGATGGAACAAGTACCGTTGCTATCGAGGCGTGGGAATTCATACTCTGTTTCTGTTTCTGAGTGTATACTCTCTGCCTTGAAGTGAAATCCCGTGTTGAGAAGAGGCCCCACGTTGGATGTCACAAACTCTACCAGCATTTCAGGTCCGGAGGCAACGATCTGAGATTTCAAACGTCCACGCCCTTGAAAAAAAAATGAGTTCAAATTTCAAGTACATAAAGTGCAAATGATGATGCACATTGTAATTTCTTAAAAAATTATTTATCAGCGAATATATTCTTTGATGCTCCAGTAATAAAAACAATTTCTTAAAAGTTTTTTTAAATTTTACTAAAATCACATGAAAATCTTATCTGTGCAATTTTGATTTTTATTGCACAGATAAGATAAAAGACCAAAATTTTTAAAAGAATATTTTGATTCATATTTAATATGTTATTTTTTTATAATAAATTGCATTTTATAAATTGCATTTTATAATGCTAAATAAAAATTAAAAGTAATATAATTATTTTTAAGCCAGTTTCTTAATTACATATAGTATACAGTGAAGATAATACTAATACTGAACCATTACAAGTTTTAAGGCTACAAAACATATATAAAAGTAAAGGTGAAATACAAAAATTTATTTTAATTGTTATTCAGATAAAACAACTTACAGCGCGTTAACAAAAAGGATTTTTGATTGATCAAGATATAAACAGATTTTTTTAAAGAATAATTTGAAAAATAAATTAATTATAATTATACCAAGAGAAAGAATGTACCTAGATAAGAAAGGTAGAACAAAAGAAGGATTAATTGTCACTTTATGCGGAATAATCTTCATTTTGGTGAATAATAAAGATTTGATATTGTATAGCATTTTATTTAATAATTTGCCCCCGATTTCCTATATATAAGCATATTTTATTTTTGGTTGAAAAAGGTGTAATTTTGGTTTATTTGCTGTTATTGGTGAAGAGGTTACATAGAAATAGCAAGAGCTATATGTTTAAAAAAATGTAGTAGAGAGTTAAGCTAATCTAATGTACACTGGTGTGCAAAACTTAAGCAACAGGTATGTTTTTTGCCATAACTTCACGAGAAATCATCTGAGAGATATGAAATTCAGAAATGAGATACAGCATTTTGTTCTGAAAGAATGACGAGAGCATAGTTGCGCAGAAATGAATACAATGCATACAGTATGGAATCAAACAAAAAAAAAGGCTTTATTGAACTCATAGTATCGTTACACATGATTGTCTGTCCAAGAGGAAGAACAGCAAGCAGATGTTCCTTAGTATGGATATGCCCTCCCCTTACAGCAATGGTTGCTTCGCACCGTCTCCCCATACTCAGCACCAGATTGTCCAACAGTTCTTGAGGTAAGAGTGCCCATTCCTCAATCAGCATCTGTTTAAGTTGTCGGGTGTTCCCAGGAGGATGTAATCGTCCCGCAAGGCGTCTCCCCAAAGCACCCCACACATGTTCTATCGGATTTAACCCAGAGGAGCACGCCGGCCAATCCATTCGAGTGATATCTTCTCTTTCCAGGAGCTCCTCAACAGCATGAGTTCTGTGTGGCCGTGCATTGTCATCCATAAAAACGAAATCTGATCCAATGGCACCTCGGAACAGACGCAAATGGGGAAGGATCACCTCCTGACAATAGCGATCTCTAGTTACAGAACCTCTGTCGAAAACGTGGAGCTCAGTCCGCCCGTTCATCATAATGCCTGCCCAGAGGACAACTCCAGGACCACCGAAACGGTCTCTTTCCGTGATGTTACTGGGATGAAACCGTGTCCCGACCTCTCTCCAAATCAACTGGCGTTGGGAATCGCTTGTAACATCACGGAAAGAGTAACATCACGGAATTTCATATCTCTCAGATGATTTCTCGTGAAGTTATGGCAAAAAACATACCTGTTGCTTAAGTTTTGCACACCAGTGTATACTTAAATTATATGTTTTAACATTTAACAAATGTTTTGTTTTGTCATTTTTAAAATGCACGATGAATGATTGTTTTAAATATCTAACTACACAAGAAACAAAGCATGACATTCATTAAATGCTACACAAAAGCAAAAATGCAATAATTTGATAAAGTTTTAATTGATTGCGTCCTACTCATTACTTTTTTTGCTTTTCACTTTCAGTTAGATTATTTTTTTGATACATTAGCATTAGAAGTACCAGACCAGTCAAATTGATTCTAGCAGAATTTATGTCTATGATGATACTTGGTAGTTCTAGAGTTAATCTTGGTTAGTTTCAAGTTATACTTTCAATATATTACTTGCATTAGATATTTACTAAGGTATGCCCTTCTCTTTGAATGCCCTTCCCTTTTTTTTGATAAAAGAAGAACAGAAAGATTATTGTTTTCTTCTATCGTGGATATTCTCTTATGAAGTAGAGTACCATGTACAAAAAAAATTTGACCATTTACTGGAATAGGTCAATATTTGACAATTTTCTTAATATACTGCTTATTTTTGAAAACAAAAACAACAGCAACAACCAAATGCAAATTAATTTTAACAATTTTTTTCTCTATTTATTCATTGCACATGTTCTATACTAAGATCAAAACTTAAATGCATGGTTACATTAAAAATAAGATTTTTTAGAAGAATATATTTATTAAAATAAAATAATTATAGGAAAGAATGATTTTTTTCCTTGAAAATTCATCTTTTCATGATAAATCTCTCTTTTTCTTTTTAAAGCCATTTAAAATTTTTCAAAAAAAAAACTCGTTTGATTTTAATAAAGTTATTTTCAGAATTACAGAGATTACATTATCAAATGTACCACTTGAACTACTGAAAAATATCATCTCAGATTATTTGGGTTTAACATATACTGGATGGAAATTAATTTAATTCTTTCAACTAATTTTAATTGTTTTTTTTATCAGGCATTAGATTAAAATAACATGCGCACTCATACATTTAAAGAAATAAATATCTCATAGAGATACTCTGAAAAATCACAAATAAAAAAAAATTGAATTCTATCCTCAAATGACACAAAAAATAAGGATATTTACGTTTAATTCTTGGCACTGAACTAAAAGTTTATATCAAAATATTGAAAATCCGCAACATAATCAGAAAAAAAACCTTTCTGCGATTTCAAATAATGGCAATGCCCTTTTCTTAACTATCTTGATAAAAATTCCATTTCATAATCTAAAAGTGTCGCTTTTTATTTTGTTGCATAACCAGCAATAATCAATATATTCAAATGCAGAATTTTCATTTTATTTTCAATCGTTTTATTTCCAACCATGAAAACATTAATTTTAATTATTGTTTTTTTTTCTCAGATTTTTTTTCTGCCATTTTTCTATGAAATGCTCCTGCAACTAGTTTTGTTCATTTGACAACTCAAGTATATTCAATGGTTTATTGAATTTTATAAAACACTATGCACACTTTTCACGATTCTGTATTTAAATTAAGAATTAAAGGAAATCAATTTATTTGAAAATGCAATTTAATTTCAAATCGAATGCTATTGACCAAACGAAGCTGCAAAAACTTTCTTTTGAAAAATCAATAATTTTCATCAGATTAACGCACATCATTTTTTAAAAATTTATTTCTAATATTTATTTCTAATATTATTGATTATGGACATTTCTTGAGATTATGGTATTTAAAAGTTAGTGAATAAATATTTAAAATAAATGTTGGAAATACAAAAATAAATAAGTTGGAATTCAATTTGAAATAGCATTTGGAACACATAGATTATTTAACAGAAATCGATTTTTGATTTGTTCCGCATTTATATTTTTAATTTTTCCTATCTTATCTGAAGGAAAAAAAATAAAGAAATACACTATATGATAGTAAATTTTTTAAAAACCTTGCAGTTTTTTGCAAAATAAAGATAATTACTCCTCATTAACAAAAATGTATTCCATTATTCGATAAACTTATTTAATTTTTTAAAGCCAGTGATATTTTCAAGACTTTTGATTAAAATAAAAAATTGAATGCATGATCAATAAATTAAAGCATTAATTTTTTTATTGAATCACATATGATAGTTGAACAGAAAACTCTTTTACATGTAAATCAGTGACAAAAACTATTCCTTAACTAATATACATTGTCATATAATAGTTTTCATAAAAAAAATGGAAGATCAGTATTTTTGGGCTTAGAAACCGAAGAATCTTTAGTGAAATGAAAAAAAGTGGATGAGGTATTAAAGGTATTTTGACGCACTTAAGAATGGTATGCGTTGGAGGAATTTCTTCAGGGAATGCACCATATTATTTTGCGACATATTTCAGATGCTGTTCAATACAAATGAATTTTCATGTTTACTATTGAACCAAATAATATTATTCCCCAAATTTGAAAGAATTATTTTGAAATTTTTGTTCTTCAATAAATGATCGTATAAATGTATTGCAAATTTCTATATGTATTTGCTATTTTCTTTTTCTAATAACAATTTTTTAACTAGATGTTTTAAACAAAAATTAAAATGATTAGTATTTATTTAACATATAAGCATACGAGAGATCTTTAGATATTCATGAAAAGGCCTATAACAATTGTAATGAGTCTTTGGAAGAAAAATTTTAAAATATGCTTACAATGCTATTGGGGCACTTCATCAATTTAAAATATATACAGTGGCTCCCAAAAGTGTTCGTACACCAACAAGAATCAATTAAAAACCTCATTATTTACCATTATATATTCTTATTTTTACATGAAAATTTTTTCATAGCATATTTTTACAGTTCTTAATAAAGCAGTGAAGAATAAATTTTAATTACGATGCAAATTATTTTTTTAAAAATGACAATAAATAAAATTGCACAAAAATAGGACACAAAAGTGATCATACACTTTAAAAAAACATCCCTAAATATGAAATTTTCTAAATTTTTCTAAATGTTTAGTATTTAGTAGGATATCCTTTATTCTTTATGACAGCTTTTAAACGTTTGGGCATAGATTTAACTAAACGGTCGGTTTCTTCTGCACCGATCTTGTTCTATTCTTCGATCATTACTGCTTTCAGTTATATTTTCGATTTAATGTCGTGACTTCTTATTCGCACCTCTAATTCTTTCCAAATATTTTCTATAGGGTTTAAATCCGGGGATTGAGCTGGTGTTTTAAGGGTTTGAGGGAAATGATAGAGACAAAAAAGACGAACATTCATGACCGTGTGCTTAGGATCGTTGTCTTGGTAATACACAAAGTCGTTTAAAATGCCCAATTTTTGTGCTGACACTTTTAAATTATTATTGAGAATATTTATATAAACTCTATGATCCATTATACCATCAATGAATACTAAATTGCCTACTCCAGCCGCTGACATACACCCCAAAACCATGACACCTCCACCGCCATGTTTTACTGTTCCAACTAAATTCTTGGGATTAAGTTCTTCGTTGTTTTTTTCTCCATACAATGATTCTCCCATCCGACCCAAAGATGTTAAACTTACTTTCATCTGCAAATAAGACACGATTCCAATAGCTCTCTGGCTGGTTTATCATAGATTTGGCAAATTTAAGCCTAGCAATTCTATTTTTCTGACTTACAAAGAATTTTCTTCGTGCAGAGCGGCCATGTATATCAGCATTCCGAAGAATTCTACGAATAGTTTCACAGGAAATAGATGTTCCATTTGATTCATTATATTGTGAAGTAAACTTTATTTCACTCAGATGTAGATTTTTTAGAAATTTACTCACAATATTTCTTTGACTTCTAGCTGACAGAATTTGAGGGCGACCACTACGAGGCTTGTTTGCAATTATTTTTCCCTCTCTGTAACGTTTTATTATGCTTTGCACCGTTGAATGAGGTAGATTAGTTATATTTGCAATGCCTCTAATTGATTTTTCAGCTTTAAAATGAAATATAATTAATTTTCGTAGGTCCAAACTCGTTTCTTTACGAATGCACGTCATATCTAAGAATTAAGTAAATAGAATAAATAATTGTGATATTAAATACTGAAATCAAACGATTTTAGTGTATTTTTCAATTAGAAGGAAAATAAGCCGCAAAAGATATTTTTATGATGAATTTAAATAAATAATGTTTGGATGTACGAAGACTTTTGTGTTCTAATTTTGTGACATTTTTTATTTATTTATTTTTTAGAACAATAATACTTGATTTTTTATAAAAATATTTGTTTAGTTTTATTAAGAACTATTTAAAGATGCTAATTAAAAAAAACCAACTAATAAAATGCTTTATTAAGAAGTATAGAACACAATTTCTGCAAATTTCTTTAGTGTACGAACACTTTTGGGAGCCACTGTACATTCTATTTTAAATGTAAATATTTTCAGTAAATAGCCCGGTTAGTAGGTTAGTGGGAATTCAAGCAAGCAAAAAATTCAATTATCTAGCTTTCTTCAAAAAAAAAATCTATTTTTCTCAAATTTTGACAAGAATTAATGTATTAAAATTAAAATGGATCTTGGTTTTTTTAAATACGATTTGAAATTAACCAAGACTTTAGTTTGGTGTTAAATATGTTACGTAAGCAGTTGTTGCATTGTTATGAAATCAATATTTAGTTTCTTCAAGTGTACCTCCATATCACTTAAAGTATCTACTTTTTTGCATTTATACTCTAAGTTGCTAAACATTAACATTATGCTAAACATTAGCAGGTTATTTTCCCACTAAAGGCTAGTCTGACTATAGACTTTTGGCATCCCTTTTTTTTTCCACAACTCGCTGCCGATAAAAAATAATTAATTCCGTTGCTTAGTCTGGTAATGATCATGAAAAAAACAACATTTCATTCAAGAATTAAACACAGTTTCCCCCTCTGAATGGCTGGTAATGTATTTGCATCACGAAATAAGTTTATTTTTATTTTTCAGCTGGAGTTTTTTTGAAAGAATTGTTTTATTCAATTTTTTATACAAATGCAATTTCGATTGAAAAAAATTATACTCTCGAATGAATGCAAACGATATGTTGAAAATAAATTGCTAATTTTTCGGCAACTTTTATAAGCATTTATATTTTTTCTACAGGATGAATATTAAATCCTGAACTACTTCTGAAAATAAAAATATTAATCGTTTGTCAAAACAATTTGTCACTTTTTATTTATTGGACACATTTAACAATTTCTCTCAATATTTCTCTCAATATTGATAACTTTTTATTTCTTGCAGACTTTCGATATAAATATAAAAGTTCATAATTATTTCGAAATTGAAAAATAAAAGAACAATGGCTAAAAGTATGCTTAAAAATTATTTATGTTGCAAATGGAAAATGAAGTAAGACATTATTTTCGTTCTTAGATCATGCCAGAGATCGATTTGAATCAAATTATTTCAAGGTAAATTTTTATTTATGATATATACATTATTGTGAGTATTTATCTTTTATATCTGTAAAAAATGAATGAATATTTTTAACATTATTTATTAATTACTCTGTAAATGTTAACATTATGTAAATAATTTGTATATTAATCATCAAGATAACACTTTAAGTAAAGGGTTTTTGATTTGAAAAATTCTACGAACAAATAGAATATTTACAAAGAAAAATATTAATATTTTTTATACAATTTTAAGAATTGGATAACCAGAAAAAATGTTTTTAAAATCAAGAAAATTATTATTTCTAACATTATTTATTTCAAAGATAAAAAAAATTCTTCTTAAGCATTTAATTAAACTTAAGATTTTTATGAGATCATTTATAAAAACCCTGAAACTTTTGATTAATCGAATAATTTTAAAATTTAAATGAATTCTTTAGAATAATAAACATGCAAGAGTTAAAACACGCTGTAAAATGATTTTAAGAGGGCAATTTACCTCAGTAAGCTATATAAAATTTAATTTTACGAAATTTGAAATTTATAATGATAAATTCTTAGCAAATACGACTATTACTATTTGTTAAAGAATTTTTGTTATTTTTTTAGAATTATAATATTTAAACTTCATTACTATTTTATTAAGGTATTATACTATGTTGAGGACAAACGTACGAAAATAATTATATTTTTAAATATTTAAATCGGAAAGTTGAAAGAAATTGAACAAAGAACATTTTTTTGGCTAAAAAGTGGTAGAAAAAAAAATCTATTTTAAAGATCTATCAAATGATTTGTTTAAAATATTGCGAATAGCTTAATAAATACATTATCTAGTTCCTGAAATATTAAAACCAAGTTGTATTTCTATCCATTCTTTAAATATTGGGGTTCGACTGATAACTAACAAGCAATTTTCAATTATTTTCATACTGTGAACACTAAAACAGTTATAAAATATTTCTAAACGAAAAGATTATTTATTAATTAAGGAACCGCATTCAGAACAGAATGAGAATTTTTTTTACCAAATTAAAAAAAAAGCACTAGATTTTAATTTTTGAGGGTTTTCTTTGTTTCAAGCCTATCAATTTCTTTTCAATTCTATCAAAGATTAGAATTTGTGAAAATAGCATTTAAAGAGTAAAATTGCTTTAATATGTATTTAAATGCAAATACAAAAATTTCGGGTATTTTCCAAAAAATTGAATTAAAAACCAAATTCTAATGGTTTTATAAAGAAATCTGTTCAAAATTACGAATATTAAATTAAAAAAAATCATAATTTCTCAAAAAAAAATCGACTTTTCTACGTTGGGATCTACCTTAAAGACATTTTTAGCATCTATTATTAAGCTGATTTGAGTAGATTAAATGTATAGCTACGTAAATCGTTTTTTAAAAGGAGAAAATTTAATCTAACTCTCATATAACTAACTCGCCCAAATCGGCCTATAACAATAAATCGAATTTGGACCGGTCTTTGTTTCAAACGAGGAGGGAGGATGTATCAGTAAAGATGTTCTCTAAGGAGAAATGTCGGCTATTTATACTTCAGTTAGTGGCTCTGTTGTGGACTTTCTACCCTACATAATGATAGCAAGGCATACAAGAAGCAAGCTATTTAAATTCTCCACGATATATAGGTATAAAAAAGATTCGTATGCATCTGCATTCAAATTGTGATTACTTTCACGAGTTAGAGCGTTAAAATTGTAACTATTGTACAAATTCAAATTAATTCAGATCTATATGTAAATGTGGCATTTTTTAAAATGAACTGATAACTATATTGGTATTTAAAAAGGGACAATATTGCGACATGCTTATTTCAGAATTTATTACAGTATATAGGGTGATTCAAAACGTATCGATCAAATTTTGTGGGGTGGTAGGGAATATCTCAGGAAATCGATTCCACATAGGAAAGTATGCCCGCAAAGTTAATCTGCAACGACAAAATGGACAAGTGAAGTGAACACAAGGAAACAGTAAAGTTAAGTGGTAACAAATGTGACTCTTTTTCCAACAAGGTAAAGTACATTCGCTACCAGTAAGTGCTCACAATCGCACCCATTTACACGAACACGGAATTCACCGCGCCGTTGTACCGACCACCGAACATTTTCAAAAGCGCTTGGTATATCATGAGCAAAGCCTGCTGCATATTCGCCGAGATATATGGTACGGAGCTCCAAGCCATAGCACAATTATTGTGCGTGATTACCTGAACCGAATATTCGGAGCTCAATGATCGGCAGATGTGGACTGATCGCTTGGCCACCCAAGTCACCTGATTTACCGCCCATGGATTTCTTTTTGTTCTTGGCCATGAAAGACCATGCGTACGAGACTCCCGTCAACAGTGAAATGGACCGTATTGTACGAATAGTGGCCGCCGAAGGATTTGTCCTTCATATGCCAGGTAAATTTGAAAATGTGCGGCAGTCAATGCAACGGCGCTGTGAATCCTACGTTCGTGTAAATGGTCGCAATTTTTAGTCACTACTGTGAACTTGTACTTTACATTGTTGGAATTAAAGTCACATTCGTTACCACTTAACTGTATTGTTTCGTTGTGTTCACTTTACTTGTCCATTTTGTCCATGCAGATGAACTTTGCGGACATACTTTCTTATTTAAAATCGGTTTTCTAACGTATTCCCTAATAACCTACGAAATTTGAACGATAAGTTTTGAATCACCCTGTATGTTAAATTATACTAATTTTTGTAAAGCGAAGAAAATGGAACTTACACCAGCGTTACTTTCAGTCGTCCATTTAAAGTATTCTTAAGAAGTTCCAAATGAGAATCGTTAAACAACTAACATTTTTAAAATTATTATTATTATTATTTTTGAAGAAACATAACTTTTAAGAAGATTAAAATGTAAGAAGACACTGAAGCCGTATATAATAAACAACAAAAGAATCTATATGCATGTTAGGTCCGATTTATTTATAAATTAAATCCGACATAATCTACAGTATCTATTAAAATCAAGATTATAACATTCATTTTATTAGATTTTTTCGTTTCATTATAATTCCATAGATTAAATTTTTGACTTTTCTGAGATTTTCGTTTAAAATTATAGAAGATTAATAATCCGTTGATTTTTGGTCTCCGTCGCTTTTAAATTAAATAAAAACAGCAACAATAACAGATTTTTTAATTGGATATTTTTGAAATATTTCATTGAACTCGATAGTAAAAGCTAGATTTATATATATGAGATGAAGCATCTAGTTGAAAATATTGGACAGATAAAGAAAGAAAAAGTACATCTTAAAACGACTAGAAATTTATTTCAAAGAAATTTGAAAAATAAAATAAGTTGAAATTATCCTTAAAACAGATAAAAATTTAGTTGTAATCATAGGATAGATAAAACAAAGAGAAAATATACCTTAACTTCTGTTTTTAAAATATATGGATCTAGACAGAAAAGATTAAGTTTTCCTTCCAAAAATACGATACAAATCTAGATAGAGAAAAATACTTCTAAAGAAGATTGGATATTTATTTGAAAAGAAACTTGATTAATAAAGTTAGAAGAAAATATTCTTAAGAAGACATGACAGTTCTATGCGATGGATAAGTGAAATCAAGAAAAAATATGTCTAAATAAGATTAAATATTGGTGCAAAATATTAAATAGATCTAGAAAGTGAAAGATCTATTTAAAGAAGATAAATATTTTAGTAGAAAAAAAAATTGATAAATAATATCAGGAGAAAATAATTCTAAAGAAAGTCTACAATTAAATCTAAACGATGGATAGATAAAACTAGGCGAAAATATGCTTAAATTGAGATTGAACTTTTAATTTTAATTATCAGATAGATAAAGTTAGGGGAAAAAATCCTAAGAATTCTAAACACCTTATTGAATATATTTAGTATATAAATCTAAATTGTAATAAAAAAGGTGACTAAACTTCTAGCTAAAAATAGATATTGGATATATAAATCTATGCAAAAATTTAAAACGAAACTAAACATCTAGCAAAAATAGATATTTGTTATATAAATCTAAGCAAAAATTTAAAAGGTGATTAAACATCTAGCTAAAATTAGATTCTGGAAGAATAACTTTTAAAGAAAAAGTAAAGAATATGATCTTACGAATCATCGGATCTTACCGCACAATGTAACGATTAAAGGACTCTCTTCCGTGGGCCCATCGTAGACTTTGACGTAATCAAATGGACACTCCGAAGGTTCTTTTGTCACTGGACGAGGAAAACAGAGCAGCAAATTGTCACATCTGAGGCCATCCACGTCGAAAGCGTTCATGTCCAAAGCTACCACACTTCGACTCACAACCAAATTGTAGCGGCAGCGCAGATTCCTGAAAAACAAAGACGAATATCTGAAATAATCTTCAAAGAATCCAACTTTTTTAATATTCTGTAAAACAGTTTCCTTTAACATAAATCTTCTTTAAACTTATTGAAACCTTGCTATCAATCAACGGTAGAGGTCACCTCAAAACTTTTTCGTATATTCTCTAATAAAAATGTTATCCCACAGAATGTCTTGCATAGCATAGGCATACAATAGTTACGAAATATTAATATTTGGCTTGAATTTAGTATTTTTGCTGAATCTAGGCGAGTTATTTGGCGATTAATCCTTGGCATGCGGCTAATAATATCTGAAAATTGAATTTGTGTTTTAGATGTGTTTTTCAAAACCGATTGAAACAAAGATTTTGACACATATCTTTACTTCTAGTCACAAAATCCCATACCTCATTTGATATATTTAAGTTATGGCGTTTTTGAATTTTCGCGTTTACATGTTTCTGAAATTACAGACCGACAGACGGCGAGCTGCTTGTTGCATCTGGTTCAAACTTTAATATATAAGTACATTATAGATGCTAAACGTATATTCGGAATTATTTTATATATCTGGTTCTCTTTGTTTTGTAATTATCGTGTTAATTTATATTTCAGCTGACTGGCTTCCTCTAAAAAGATTACACTTAAAATTTGATAGATTTTTACAAATTTTGTATAAAGGCTATAAACCAGATTTTATCCGCCTAGATCAAATCATTTTTGAGTTATTTTTGTCACAGATAGACAGATGGACATTTTCTGAAAATGTGTTTTTGGAACTAAGGGAAGTCTCAAACTTGGAGATTCGTCAAAATCTCGAGTTCGAATTTTTTGACAATACTTTGACAATATTCTGTATTAGGTTATCAGAAAGTGAAAATACCGTATCGCACTATCAAGAATATCACTATAATATAATTTTGTTCCGTAGGTGTCTATATAATTTAATTCTTTGGCCCGTAAAAGATATATATGTCCAAGACATAAATCCTCATTCCTACTGGGTAAAGAAATCCTTATTTTACATGAGTATTGGTAAAAAAAACGCTATTTTTATAGGGGGTTTAAAATTTTAACTATGCAAAAGTCGAGTCGAAAAGCTTAAGATATGGCATTATATGACATAGGTAAGGACCTGTAATATAAGTTTATCAATAATTGTCAACCTGTTCTAAAAGTTCTCTCAGTTAATAGATGGAATTTAAATTCACAGCTTAAAGACAAATTACTTTCCCTATTTCTGATCCAAAATTTCAAATTTCAAAAAGAAGATTTTTTTTCCTTCTGAATTAATTTTTTTTAAATTTTAGAACCACGGAAATTTGAGTTCTTCATATTAATCTAACAAAATGCAGATTTAGTGGATTTCCTTTTTTTTGTACAATTTTTACTTACTATGATAGGCACAAAATGATGAATGATAGTGTATTTAAGTTATAAATTTTAGAGTTACAATTATAAAAAATATTTTAATGCTATTTTACTTTAAAGAATTTATACTATTTAAAGAATTAATACTTAAAAAGAAAATTGTTTTTGTTTACCATCTTCTTCAAAGATTGTAGAATAATTTTAATACCTTTTCTTCATTTACTTTGAAGAATAAAGTTAATGAAAAGTTTTTTTTGCTGTAAAATCTCATAATTACAAAAGCTGAATTTTAATTTCTGTCATAAAATATGAATTAAACTACATAATTAATATTTATGAATACTTTTTTCTTTAAGAAAGAGAAGAAGAATTTTCGCAAAATATGATTATGATTGCTCATTACCATAATAAATGATGGAAAAAATTTCAATATTTTTCCTTTTTTGGGATGATGTTTTGATTTCTAAACAGTATTTTAATAAGTTATTTTCAAAATGAAATTCTCTCAAAAGATGCTGAATAATAAGTGATGAAAATCCCTTGTATTTCTTTCCTTTGTTCCTCTTGAAGTTATGAAGTAAATACAACAGAACTACTTCAAAAGAAATGAAAAAGAGCATATATTATTTTATATAGAATAATATTCGTTCTAGAAGCGCATTTCCTCAACACTTTTGGAACTCATCTCAAAAGTTCATTAAAATCGAGCAAATCAGATTTGAATTTTCATTGCCTTATTTAAAAACAAGCAATTAAAATAACCTCTTAAAGAAACTGGAAGAGAAATAACGCCTTTAAAACATCGAATTTATGACAAATTTGTATTTGTTACGCTAAATTTATAGATTTGACTGATTTCTATTTTGAGATAGCTGATTTCAGAAGTTTGTGCTTGTTTACGTATAAAGAATTTAATTCCTCAAAATATTGCTTCAATTCTGTTATGTTACTTCTTAGCACAGTTGGTCCTATCGTATGAAGGATAGTTTTAAAGACAGCTTTATCTGATCTAGTCAGACGCCGGATCAGTAATCCCCGGGCATGGCGACAAAGTGGATGATACTAGAAGCCCAAGTGCCAGTGAAGCCCAAGTGTTGAGTGGAGCTTAAGCGATTAATGACCGAGTCTTGGAGGCAAGTACTGAAGCAGCATTGAGTCATGTGTTGAGAAGCCAGTGGTATAGTAGTGAGCCGGTAGTTGGAACAGCTAAAGCGAGGAGACAGTGGAGAAAAGGAGGCATTTGATGAGATCATAGTGAATGAACTCTGTCTTCCTGCTGAGTCTCTGTCTAACACTTTGGGTGTTTTGTGGTTGTTTACATCCGATTACAACTTGTGGGCTGTTATTTGTTCTAAGTGTGCTACTGTGTATTGATTTTGTACGTCTTGGCTGTGCATATTTTTCGTCTGCGGCTTCGTGTTAATAAACGTTGTTATTTATTATCGAAGCCTGCTGATTGTATCACCATACACACTCAATACTCAACAGCGAAACCGTCGATTTTTAACGCAATTTTTTAGTAACAATACTAAAACTTTAAGTATTCATGCGTATGGATGTAGATCATAGTTATTCTGCCTTTAAATTTTTAAATATTTTAAATACTTGTAGAACATAACCCAATAGTTAAATTTTAAACCGTTAGAGCTGGTTCCATACTTCTCTATGGAAAATCAATGAATGAGTTACTTCTAAATTTAAGTGATGTAAATAATTATACTTCAGTATTGCTATAATCAATTTAACTACTGTTAAAAAACTATGAAGTCTAAATTTTGCAACAGTTTCATGGTTCTATTAGACATATTTCATAAAATGGCCACTGACATTTAAAAAAAATAGATTCCTTCTTCTTTGGGTTATGGAGTTTTGAATTTTATTATTTTTAGCTAATCAATGGTTGACTCGAAAATGTATCGTCAGTTGATTGACAAATCTTTCCCGAGAGAACAGTTAGCTTTAACAAAAATACTATTATTCAAAGCATCGTAACACGAACAGTGTTAGTTGTAAAAACGTAGAACTTTCTTTTGCTTAAAAAATTAGTGTCTAAAAATATTTTACTAAATATGATTAATTGGACCAGGAAATCTGCATAATAGGTATCCAAACTTTTTTGGAATTATGTTTATTGACTTAAATATTATAAAATTTAATTTTTCATGTTATTTAAAGCACTATTTCAATTGGAGGCATATGCTCTATATACATATATAACGCCTCTGAAATTCTCCATGCTTACATTGGACATCTTTTGTATGGGTAATTTCATCAAATATTTTATCTACCGATATCGTAGTCAAATCTGCATAATCGGTATCTTAACTTTTTCATAAGTACGTTTATTGACTTAAATTTTATAAAATTTAATTCTTCATCTTCTTTAATGCAATAGTCTCATTGGAGGTATATCTCTTTATATACATTTATAAGGACTCTGAAATTCTCCAGAATTACAAAGGGCATCTTTTATATGCGATCATTTCATCAAATATTTTGATATACTTATATAGCCGTCTTGTGTATTAATTTTTTATTATTTCCAATCAGTATGTTTTAAAAGTAAATGGAACCATAATTAAATATCCAATCAACGAAGATGAATCTGATAAATTTCTATTATTTTCATCTCAGACGTTCTATTTTCATGTATCTTTTTTATTGATAATATGATAGATATTGCTTGTAGTATGTTTTGTTTTTTGTTGATTTCGACATTGAGAGATTTGTTAATAAGTCATAAAAATTTCCATTTTAATAAAAATTTCAATTGCTGAAAAATATAAATAATAATCAGAAAGTAAGATTTTAATTCACACTAAATTCACTAATTATCAAGTTTCCTCATTTTAATTCACAAGTTTTTCAACGAAAAAGCAACTGAGAATTTTATTAAGATTCGAATTTAATATTTAGGAATCTCATTACTTGATTCCAGAAATACATAATATGGTTAGATATACGTGATACGGTAAAAAGAAAAACCATGCTTAATTGCTTCAAAATACGACTACATTTCCAAAACTAATTTGGTCACGGAAACCCTGAAATTGTGAGTGCTATTAAAGGCATTCGTGAATTTAGTGCACCAAATTGGAAGGAAGCAACTTTCGTTTCCAAGCAACAAATCAAATAATTGCGTGTAAAAATAGCTAATCCGGATTCATCCGGCTCCTTTTATTTTATGAGGGAAAATACTTATTTTTTTAGGTTTACGGCTTCTTCTCCCAAAATTCATTAGAAAGGAACTAAATAATTCACCTTTTCTATTTATCACGAGTCTTTTTTTAATCGAAATGAAATCTTTGCGAAGATTTTATGCAAGCACTCTAGTATATTGAAGATAATGAAAGAAAATAAAAATAATATGATTCAAGGATATAGGATTTCCTTTCCTTTTCGAAAATGAAGGAAAAAACACAGTCAGTTTCATTGATCAAGAGTATTCTTTTGCACTAAAAGAAAATATTCCGATCATGAATATGGGCAAAAAGATGTGAGATTTGATACAATTTTGTTAGAAGAAACATTTTTGCTCAATTATTGAGAAATGCACATGTCACATGGAAGTGGAGATCTGATCAAATCCTTGGGGTAGATGATCAATTCACGGAAGATGTTAGCATAACAACTCTGCGGGTGATTTTCCAACAGAAAATAAGTGATTTGATCTGATCTCTAAGATATATGATTAGTTCAAAAAGAAGTTAGAATAACAATTCTGCGGGGTGATTTCTCAAAAGAAAGTGAGAGATTTGATCAAATCATAACTTTCTTTTGAGAAATCACTCCACAAAGTTGCTATTTTAATATTTTCCGTTAACTGATTATCTTCACAGAGATTTGATAAAATCTCCATTTTTGTTATTTCCCTTGACATACACATAGAAAAATGCAAGTAATTAAAAAAAACTATTAAATACTAATGCAATAATTTTTTTATATATATAAAAAATTCAGTAGTCAAATTCATTTATGCAAATATATGTTTTCGCCATTTGTAAAATAGTCAAATTATTGATCGTAATTATGCAAGTAAAACCAATAATATCAAAAGAGGTGATTGCTAAAGAGATCATTAGAATTTTGCGATATTTCATTTAACCTTTTAGTAGGCGAGTTTATGTGAGAGATACATTAGAGAAGAAATTCGTTTTATCATTCTTGACTATTCTTGCTATTCAGATACACTAGAGAAGAATTTCGTTTTTTATCTTCTCTGTAGAATTTTACGAAAGCATGACTTTGACTGTTCTTGCATCTTGCAAATTATAAAGATGGCATTGCTAATGATTTCATTTATAATTTGGGGATATTTCATTCCATCTTTCAGAGGTGCGCGTATGTGATAGTACACTAAAGAAGAATTTTGTTTTTTATCTTTTCATCGTAAAGTTCTTGAAAGCATGACTTGGACTATTTTTCTTTCGACGAATTTTTAGTCCAATTTTGGGATTCAAGGCGTTCTGCTACTTGCATTTTTGAGGTATATATTACTGATGAGGTATGTTTTTGCTTTATCTTCTTTTCTTTTTTATTTCAAAAAAATAATATAGCTACAATCAAAAGCTACATTATTCATTCGTTAACCAATAAAGCAAATCTACTTAAAAGGAAATGTCCACGACTTCTGTTGAATGCCCTTTAAAAAATACTTGAGGGAAGAGAACCAATCTCTTTACAAAGCGTGGACAGCTTAAAGTGTGGAAAAGAGGGAAAAAATAGATTTGAAAAATTAATTATGCGTTATTAATTAAAAAAAAAAGCAATGCAGACCTGCCAAAACGACAAACACGATAGAATCACAAAGTTTAGCTGAGAGATTTTACAGAAATTTATATGTTTGGAACATTCTAAGAATATTTTCTTGGACCATAACGAAGCTATGAAGTGAATATGCAACTGACTTCTTGCTTCTAAATTTCAATTGGTTTTTTTATTTCCATATTGTTTTGAAACTTTTGTATAACAAAAGCAAATGTTTCAATTAGAATATGGTCAATTTCTTTTATATTATTTTCAGGTCATTCAGATAATTCCTTCATTTTATATTGTTTTTGATTTTATGATTAAATAGTTTGCTTATCTTTTTAAGTAAAATGGATTAAAACAATTGTGCTTATTAACCATAACATAAATTTAATAATTAATCTCTTTAAAATATATTCTCTAAGAGTGTGTGACTCTTTGTTTGTTGGTTTCCTTTTGCTAGAGTATCTGCACTGTGTTTAATTTATCTCGAAAATAAAAAGGATTAAGTGCGTAAGAGTGTTTAATACTTTATCTTTGCCTTAAATCATTTGTGTATTCTTTTCAGCGAGACATTTTAAAACAATTTATTCACAGAAATTCTCTCTGGATAGGCCCTTATATCTCTATAGTAATGTGGAAGTATTTAATTTTAGGAGGGAGGTCAATCTTCATAAACGAACATATCGTAATATAACAAAAGCAACCTTGGTGTAAGTTCTTGAAATAATAAGCTTTGGTTGCAAATTATGGCTACATAAGTTAGAAGTAGAAACTTAATCCAAATTCTATTAAATAGCATCACATACTTAAGACCTAATAAATACAAATGCTGTTTCTTTATCATATAAGGATTATCAATCTCTTTGAAACAATAATTATAAAAATTAACTTAATTCATTTATTTTACCCAAAAAACATTAATTATGCGAATAAAATCTGATGAATAGCAATCAATGAAAACTCATTACTTATATACATTGCCGCATAAAGCAGAATAACTAGCAATCCCCGTGGCTCAGTTGGCAGAGCATCGCATTTAAAATTGGTTGGCCCGTGGTTCGAATTCCATCCATGATGGGATCCCACAATTCAAACACTGGATTTTTTTTCACTTAAATTTTAATCTATTGCTTATCAAAATTCTGGAAGGTTCTAGATCTTTCCTGAATATTCAAATTGGATTGTTCTCGAATATTCTATATATGCATAAAATCTGAGCTCCATCAGTGAGGTTAAGTTCTCAGTGTCGTGTTGTTGTATGTTGCTTCGTTCTAATTAGTCTAATTGTTTGATTAAAACAACGGCGCAGTTCTTTACAACATCTTTATTGTAAACAGCATTATAAATTTTAATTGGACTTATAATATTATTGAAAAGAAATTAATTTTGATTACATTACAATAAGTTCAAGTGATTATATCATTGTTTTTGTACCCTTTAAGAGTTTATGCCATTCTTAGTTAAAAAAATGAAAAAAGCCTTAAGTTTTCATTGATTCCCACTATAAGACAAAAAAATCATATTTATTGAATTAATTAATTTGTATTACTAAATTACTTTTAATACTAAAATTATTGGCATATTTAATTAATTTGTTATGAAGCCTTAAAATATTAAAAGTTTATGTTATAACTGCATAAAGTGTGAAAGCACTTTTATGAAACCCTATATATGGAATGTTATACGATCAATAATTTAACAAGAACATTTGAAATCTGAAACCTTCCGAATTGAAAAATAAAAATGTATGCTTATTTGAAACGAATGGAAATTTAATTTACAAATTTAATGACAAAATACCAAGAACAATACCTGGGATAAATTCCAGGAAATCCAGGAGACTGAACAAAGCATCTGGTAGGGGCACAGCCATGAAAGGTTCGGTCACAGTATGATCCGGGCACGGGCGTACCTCTACGATGCGGATACAGTTGGGCATATTGACCATAACGGGCATGTACCTGGAAATAGTAGGGTTATATATATATATATCTATCGAAATTTCTATAATTTTAATGTATAAACTTAAATCATAAAATGATTTTAAAAAATTATTTTTCAAAGATGATGATATTGTGTTCTAATATTTAATATTAAATAGCTCTTCTATATTTAAGCGAATCAACTTATTAGCAACAATTATCCTAGTTCTGTCAATTAATTCCTTAAAACAACAATTCACATATACACTGAATGAAAATAACGAAATAGATGATAATTAGTTTTGGCTTCTAGTCGCTAGACATCACTTTCAATAAAACTTCTTTCATTTAGGATAACAAAGCGAAGAGTTCCTGTCGTAAATAGTTTGCATTCGTGATATTTTGCTTACATAATGGAAAAGCTAATTAACTATTTAATGACTGTTTGTTTCAATTAGATCAGAAGCATTCTGAAAGTTCTTATAATTTGAATGAAACTGTTGACATTGCATTAAGAATCACTACAGAAGTATTGGTTGATTGATAGTAAATTTTTGTGTTGGATTCCATTTGTTTCTAATAATTTTAATTTATTCGCGACCTTATGATGGAATACTTACAACAGAATTGCCTAAGATTAAAATTTCAATATCACCAAATAAAGTATTGAATTAATAATTCATTATTTCGTCTTCTAAATCAGGAAATATTCTCATTTCGAATACATATAAGCCTGTATAGCATTGCTAACAGCCTCATTCATTCTTTGTCCTTGTAACATAAGGCAGATTGCTTCTGTTCCTTTTATAGTTCTACAGCATATCTTAAAAATAGTCAGAAGGATAGAAATTTCTCTTTAACTACCAAGAAGAAAAAAAATGGAACAATAAAAGATGGATCAATCCTTTTTTAATAAGATTAATACATATAGTTTTAATCAATGGACCAAAAATGTATACTGGCCTGATTAGTAAATGATACATTTTTTAACTTCATTGGTAATATTATTTATACTGTTGAATCTTTCTCGAATTTTTGTTCCTAAGTATTTAAGGGAATAAAAGTTCTTTATATTTAACATGAATAATATGTTTTAAAATGTAACTGTTTTTATTTAAGTGCCCTGGACGATTGGAATGTTATTTTTTAAAATAAAAGATTTATTACCAAAGATGCATAATATAGACAAATAATATAGGAAACTGTGCTAAAAATTTATTTTTAATAATAGAATTTAGAAAGAAAAGGTCGTTATATGTAAAACATTAAATATTATCTTTATTGTTCGATTCATTTTATGAAACAGTTTTGAGTCATATCATTAATTCCTATTTTAGATAAATTAATTTTTTGATAGATATTAAAAAAATTATTCTAAAAATCACCAAAAAATAGCTTTACCGATATCACATATTGCTTTCTAAAATTAAAATTTGATTAACGTTTTCGAAACGCGACGTTTCATTAACGTTTCGAAACGCCAAATATTTCAAGAATCAAAATTTAATCTGTCACTTACAGGTTTCTCACATCTTTTTATTAGTTTAAGACATCAACAAAACTAACTAAAATGTAGTTCCACGTTATTTATCAATCATACCTCATTTCTAAGCAACATAATTTAATTTAGATGCCTGAAAATCTTTTCAAATCCTTGAATTTAATAAATGTTGGCTCTGGCACTGGCTTTGAAAAAAAAATGCATAGTATTAAAATGTGATTTATCGCCGGAAGGTAGCAGTTGCGATGAAATGATTTTTATAAAACTGATGTTGCTAAAGCTTTACATTTCACATAATGGATTAGTGCTGCTAAAATGCTTTTCTTTATATTAAATTTAAGACCTGTTTTGTTTAGGAAATAGATTTAATGTACAAGGTTTGGGATGATGAACAACCATTCATAAATGTCATATTAAAAATTTCCTTGCATATTTCTTTATTTTAGAAAGTGAAATATATGATTAATAATTAAATAATAAGAAAGAAATTACGGATATAAAAAGTGCAGCACATAATTTAATAATTTAACCACTATTAATCCTTATTTTAAGCTATTAGCTAAACTTATGCAAATCCTTATGCATATGCTTATCCTTATGGAAACAGACTTATAATTAAACAGCATGTTTATTTAAAAGTAAAGGGCTTAAAATTTAGGAATCGTTTAAAGGAGTTGAAAAACTCTTGAAAATAAAGTAATGCTTCCTTTTGCACACAAAACGCAAAATATGTCAATCTTATAAGTACAAAGATAAACTAAAGAATAATAAATCATATAATGAACAGATTATTATCTCTAGACATATTTAAATCTTCTCCCATTTCCATAAACCGGGCTTTAAAGGACACATTGATTTAACAAAAAATAGTTGTAATATCAGCTGAACAATAGGTCAAGTTTTGAAAAGAATATACTCAAACATAAAATTCGTAATTTTTGATGTAATGTTTAAATAAGTAATATAAATAACAAATATAATGAAGATAACTAGAAAAAGACAAAAGCTGCAGGATATTACTGATTGTTGCAGTATAAAAGAATGCGAATTTTGAAATATAAAGAATATATGTATTTCAGAAAAGAAACTATATCTTAAAAATGATTTTTTATGAGTAAGAGTTTACTTTCCATAAACTAAAACAGATATTGTACAAGTCGTATCATATATAGCATTGCACATGTTATTATTATGGCTGTATAATAATATGTTACGAATGCTAAAATGTTATATGCGCAGTGAATAGATTTCCTCTTGGTTCTATTTATTTTAAAAGATAAAAAATTCATTTCCATGGATTGATATCCTTCAAATGCTTATTTATTTTAAAAGATAAAATACTGACTTCCGTAGATTGAATTTAATGACAAATAGTCTAGTCTTTTAATGTATTTTGATCGTAAAGTGAAACCTTTTTAATGCGCCTTCCTAGCTATTACACCAGTTAGATCGTCGCTTCATTAATTATCATCCATTTCAAAGATACAAAAAAATCTTTGTAATGAAAACATGCATTCGATAGTGTACAGTTTATTCTGAACTTTTAATATATCCATCAATTCTTTTTGAGCTCAGAAATGCTGAAATGTTACACGGACAGTGAAAAGATATCCTTCATGTTATTATTTATTTGAAAAGATAAAATATTGATTTCCATGGTCTGATTTTAATGATAAATAGTCTCGTCTTTTAATGTATTTTGATTGTTAAGCAAAACCTCTTTAATACGTCATCCTCGTTGTTACGTCAGATTTGCCCCTGATTAATTCTCATTCGTGCCAAAGCTATAAAAAATCTTTATAATGAAGGTAAGCATTCGATAGTGTATGAATTACTCTGAACTTTCAACATATCTATCAATTTTTTTTAGCTAAAATAAATACAGTTATATTTTTTTAATTCTTGGCCCAGACTTGAAAGTGCATTTTTATAACGAGCGACTAGAGGTGTTAACTAATAGAGGGAGAAGGTTGTTATATAAAACACACACACACACACACACACACACACACACACATGATAAAAATATCGTGATAAATTCATTTACAAGAATCAGTTTTTATTGTAATATTCTGTATCAAAAGAAAAAAAAATTTTTAATCGAAATACTTTTATATGTTTATTAATTATACTTTCTATTTGTTATTAAAAGCATAGTAATATTTGACAATTACAGGTAATCGTATTAATGAGTAGATTTAAATTAAGGATTATACGAAGTGATCAGTTTTCATCTGTCGTCCAAAACACGTTATCCTCGTGACTACTTCCATTTGGAATTGTTCCATGAAAATTACATATTGACGAAGCTTACAGCATTTTTAGATTTCCTCATGCAATATATTGGCACTGAAACTGATACACAGTGGGAAATATACACAGTGGCATGGTAAACTTCTTTTAGTTCCTCCTTCCAACCAATCTCGATACTCGTGACTAATCTAATTTCTTGTTCCATGGAAATGACATGTTAAAGAAGTTTACAGTGTTTCAAGATTTTTTTTGCATACATTATATTGGCACTGAACCTGAATATACGATAGTGATATTGCATATAAAATGGTTTGATAAGTTTCTTTTTCTAATTTAATTCGTCCTAGTGACTAATCCAATATGGAGCTGTTCCATGAAAATGACATATTAAAGACGTTTACAGTATTTCAAGATTTTTCGAGACATTATATTGGCCACTGAAACTGAAATACCACAGTGATATTGCATACACAGTGGCATGATAAACTTCTTTAAGCTCCACTTTCTAATCGACCTCTTTCCTTGAGACGAATCTAATATAGAGTTACTCCCTGTAACAGCATTTCTAAACTTTCCCATGCATTTAATTGGTACTGAAACTGAATATGAAATTGTGATGTTGCATACACAGCGGCTTGGTAAACTTCTTTAAGTTCCTGTTTCTCAAAATTGTTTAACCATCGAATAGTGTTCTGAAAGGGACGTCAAATTTATATTTCCTCACTTACCTCCTGCTGTTGTTCCACATTTGCATCAAATTGTAAAAATGTGTCATGGCTGTAACTATCGACATGCAGAACGATCTTGACGTGGGGCGTCTCAGAAACAAAAGTCTTTGGCGAGTCTATCTCCCCGCAGAAGTGGCCGGGATCGTCTTTGTTGCTGTGGTTTGAGTCTCTGTAGCCATCGATGATCTGGACGTAGCCTCCGATGCATCTCTTATGATCCTCGCTGGGCTCCCCCACCCTCAAGCGAGTAAATCGAACGAACACGACCCAGTCATTTCGGGCTGGTCGGACACGGATCCGGTAAGAACAATGTAAGGGTCGGTTTCGATTTTCATCGGTTACGGGAGGACTGGAGACTGCTTGGTATATGTCAACGGTACGGTTGCAGTGTTCATCCTCGTCTGAAAAAAAATGATGATATGAAAAGATACAAGAATATTGGAAAGATTTATCAATGCATAATAATTTGCTTCAGAAAGGCGATCAGGTGCCATCCTCGTCACCTGACCGCGGCTTAAAATTATGAGGTTCGTTCCCAAATAGCCCAAGTGGTGCTTTAAAACGGGACTTTAATATTACTAAACAACTATGAAAGGTGATTTGATAAATTAACCCTAGTGAGTACCATTTGGATAAATGTATTTATTTCCATTTATATGCTTCTCAAGATTGTTCCAAAGGGCAGCAATGAGTATTCGGAAGTTCCTTTTGATAAACATTTGTAGAAAAGACCGATATATGGTCAAAGTAGACTAGAATTAGATTTAAACTGGAAACCTGAAAAAAATACCAAAACAGCTGTTGTATGAATAGTTCAACCATTAAAAATATAATTTTTTGACGTTGTAAAAATATGTTGGCAGAAAAACTTCTATTTTTATTTCAGAATTGTTTTAATGCGATTTGTATCATTGGGATATTGTTTAATTCATAATGTAGCCATTTGACACAGTTTAATTTTTTTTAAATTCACACACAAAAAAAATTTAAAAAAATTTAGAAATAATTTTCTGAAATTTTATACAGTTATTTAAAACACACAAAAACTTTTTGTAAAAAAGTAATGCATTTTTGGGTTAATAAAAGGATGAAGAAATTTATCTTATAGTTTCTTCCCAGGAAAGAAAATCTTCAAAATACAGAACTATAATTAAACACAGCGGATATCATAGTAGAGTTGTATTAGGAATTGACCCAAAAAGTAAAATTGATCTTTTTTAAAAAAAGAATATAACCGGCAACCTCATTATTTTTTATAATTTATAATTGGATGAATATATGGGAATAGACTTGCAGGTAAAATTCAATAGTTAAAAAGTAGCCAAAAGAATCTCATGCAAACATGCAAATCAAGCTCAATTAAGTGAAAGTGCTTTCCTATTATTTATATTTATTTTCTTTATGCTTCTTTTCTTTTTACAATTGTATGCATATTTTGAAAATTAAAGGAAAACCTTAGATATAGATTTATTGAAGGATAAATTTAATTATAGTTCACAGAGAATATAACTTTTATAAATACTATATTCGCCATATAGTTTAATGCAGAAGCCCAGGGAGTTAAAAAAAAAGCGCAATAATAATAATGTGTGAAAAACAAATGGAAAAAAGTGCTTAAAATACTACAAAAAGACTGTTGTTATAATTCAACTTTTCATTGAAAGCTATGCTGGTAACTCTATCAACGGGAGCTACACTTATACGATAGTGAGCAAAATTGTGAAAACCGTTTAAGAAAAGTGTATTTTGAAAATTTAAAGGTCTATAACTTAAAGGTTCATAATTATCTCTGAGCATTTTATATTGTTGTAGTTATTTAATAGCAATTCATTGTATTCATCTCTTTATTGCAAATGCTGTTCTTGTGGACATTTTCTGCTGTGTTTTTCTGCTGTGTATTCATATTTTCAAGTCGAATGAAACATCATTGATTTTTACTGAGCCTGTTGAAAATTGTCAACCCAGCAGATGAATCGATTTCTATAACAATATCTTGTTCCTCAGCAACACGATGGCTGTTCTTTTGAAATATCTATGTTTTAAAACTTTTTATCAAATGAGAAACCGTTATGAGAAGCAGATGATATCTGTCGATATCCTCCAAACATTCACAACATTTCGTCTTTTGACCTCAAGGAATACAAATGTGAACCAAACCCATGAAGGCGAAAAATCTTTCATAGAAACCAGATTCAAATCTATTGCCTACTATAATAGAGAGAAAAAAACTGAAACAACTCAGTTAAGAAGAATAAAGAACGAAAATTAGACATTTATTTGATGAGTTAATTTTGAAATAAAATTTTCTTTTAATAATATCAATAACATTGGACATATTCATATAGAACAGATCAATAAATTACTTGACAAGTTTATTTTGCAGATACAAACTAATTAATTTTAAAGTGAGCTGGTCTTTAATTAATGAGCAAACAAACTCTTGAAAACGCTTGCAATGAAAAAGAGAAACTAATTTAAATGTTGAATGAAAATTATTTCGTTGAAGCTTAGTAAAAAGAATATTAACAATTATTCAACCATTGTTTTTAGGAATAGAAGTATTCGGAAACTAGATATAAATAAAATAAATGTAGTTCGGCTGATTGTTAACCGACATAAAAAAGAGAACAGAGCACTGTCTGCTCTCAACGTCTTTATTTGAACAGTTATTCATTTTAATTAGCAAAAAAGGCAAAAACGAGAATATTAAATTCTCCTTTTCCACAAAAACAATCTTTTTTTTTCTACCATTAAAATTTCTATTCTACAAGCTTTTTTTACATCAATATTTTCGTTTTTATTCAGAGCTTTCTTATTCTTTTTTTTCGATTTTTGTTTAATTGCAGCAACAGAACTCTGATGTTTTAACTAATTAGTACAATAAAATCTTACATTATGGTTTTATTTAATTGCTTCTTAATTATAATGCATGTTCCAAGTAATAACGGTTTAATTAATGATCTAATGAATTTTTAAATAACAAAAAATCTTACATAAAATATAAAATAATTTAATTAATTTTTTAAATAATGTATAGATGTTTAATGAAAACTTTTATGACAGCTTCATCAAAGGGAAAAAAAATTATCTACTCTTAATCTGAAATGTCATTACATGATAGCAATTCAAACTTGATTCGTTTGTTATCTCTTTATTTAAATTAATCAGTCTTCATGCATTCCATGCATGAAGATTTTTATATCACACTGCTCACAAAAATTTTATCTATCTCTGCATACCAAAGTTCGGCCTATGTCTGTATCTTAATAAATGTAATGGTTATAGTTGCCTGCTTTACTGACCACCCATATATCTGCCCATCTATTTGCTTTTATGTCTTATAACAGCAACTCTTTACAGTTTCGATTCTTAAGCTATTTACAGATTAAATGCCAATTTAAAAAAGTTATGATATTAATTTTTTTACGAAAACAATCGCATAATGAATTAAAAGAAAATCAAAATTTTCTATTTATCTAAAATTTAGATTAAGTAATAAATGTAAATGAAAATTTTACGATTAATTCATACAACGATTAAAAATTCTGTGAAAAAATGTTGCTTCCATCTTTTGAGCAATATTAGAAATTTTATTTAATATATAAATTGCACATTTAATTGAATGGTCACCCAAAAATAGTGTTATTTCGATATCAAACAACTTTATGAGGGGTAGGGGTTTTTTCAAAAACTTTCTCGTATACCCTGTACTAAAGTTGTCATACCTGTATTGTCAATGGTGTATAATAGTTACGAAATATCAACTTTTGGAGAGGATTTACCAATTTTATTGAATCTATCGTGTCATTTTGGAAATTTATTTGGCAATTCATCCCTGGCACACGCTAGTAGTGTCCAAAAATTGAATTTGTGTTTTAGACATATTTTTTTCCACCAATTGAAACCAATTTGACTCAAAATTGACAGATGTCTACACTATAGATGATAAATATGTGTACAGAATTTTATCTATCAAGCTCTCTTCATTTTGTAATTATCGCTTTAAATTTTAATCATGTAGCTGGATGGACGGATTTCTTCTGAACAGAATTTACTCAAAGTTTGACAGAAGTTTGCGAATTTAATGTAAAGACTGTATACCATATTTCACCCATCTAGCTGAAAGCGTTTTCGAGTTATCTATGTCAGAGAAGATAGATGAACATTTTCTAAAAATGTGTTTTTCGAATTCAGGATGGTCTAAAATGTGGAGATTTGTCAAAATCTCAAATTTGAATTTTTTTACGATTACTATACTTTCTCTATAGTCAGTGTACGAGAAAGAAAAAAACCGCTCCTTCTTAATTTGATACTGTAACAGAAAACTAATTTTACCGAAAAATTATTTCTTTCCAATATGTAAAAAAGAAAGAAAAAAAATGTTTTTTTCCTTTTAACAAAATCTTTTCACTGAACATCGAAAATAAAGAAACCTTGATTGATTCATTTAAGAGCTTTTTAAAAATTGCTTATTAATTGCAAAATGGATTTAGAAAGCTCCTTTTATAGTTTAAAGTTGGACGAAAGCTCTCAATTCGTTAATGGCAAAGCTTTGCCAAAGATCAATCACGATCAAACGCTGAACTTTTAGCTAATTGTGAGCTACTGCCGTAAACTTCAACAATGTTTGAACTTTGTATTGACCTTTACGAAAGAAGTTTTCCGGCAGTGAGTAATACCGCATTTTAACTAGTTAAGTGAACATCGATCCGGTACTTAAAATGTCTCTTGGGAAACTTTTAAGGCCAGAGAAAAATTCATCTAGAAGAAAGTTTCGGAAGGACTCAAAATGACAAGAACTTCAATTAACATGTTTGACCTTTTAGGGAAGTTATTTTGATTTATGGGAAGTATTTCTACCTCTTAAATTTATTTATTTTCTTTTGTAAGACAGAAGAAGTTTTTTTCCCTCATTCTTTTTGTTTGTTGGTTATTTTCTGGTGTATATTGAACTATATTTAATGAGATCAAAAGTTTTATCCCGTAAACTTTTTTTCAAATAGTTGAAGAGGTTAGTTTATTATCTAAAAGAAGCTTTGTAGCCCAGGTAGCTCAAATATTGCACAATATCGTACGGTAATATATTATTCAATATTCTAAAATATTGTAACTGCTGCTTAACATAATACAACAATATTGCACAATATACTATGGGAACTGCTAGAGAAGGAAATGTTATAATGTCATAGAGGTTTCGTTTAGATAGATTTTGAATGATCAGTCTTACAAGATTTTGTAATTGTTCACTGGGAAATCACTAAAAGTTACTAAATATTTTGTCTAGATTCTACAAAGAGAGAAAATTGGATTATTAGTTCTAATAATTTTTAATGTAGCATATAAAAATTACCCCTATTATATAACTGATGAATGAGTTTTTCATGCAAACGTATGCCAAAATTTCTGATCTTAATCATTCATTTTTGTGATTCAAATGAGATACTTCCTTTTAAATCTTTGGTGAGTCATTGACATGGTAGAGAATTTTAACTTTAGCGTTGGCAACTTTCCTGAATGGTGAACTATAACATTTGTTCGATATAAAAGTAAAATAAATATGGTTTAAAATCTATATTATTTAAAAAGGTTTTTTCAAAATTAATATTACAATAACCTGTGATACAATTCTTAATTAACTTAATGAAATGGTTGGCAATTTTACCATCTTCTTAAACCAGAGAATGAAATCATTTGCTTCAATTCAGATATTTAGCAACAGATACGAATCTGCAGGAAATTCTAGAACACAATGTCTAAGTTTCGATTCATTAACTATTGAGAACTTCAGCCAATGCTTCCGATAACGGAGCCTTTCATTTTGAAAGGTTCCGTTATTGGAAACGAAGCGGATTGTTTGAAAATGAAGCGGATACATATGAATCACTTTTAGAAATTAGAAAGGACTGACCTTTTCCCTCTAACACAACCTGGTTCTTAATTAACTTAATCAACCATTCATTCCTGTGATCCGAATGAGATACTTCCTTTTAAGTCTTCGGTTAGTCATTGACATGTTAGAAAATTTTCACTTTAGCGCTGGCAACGAGGTACAACTTTCCTGAATGGTGAATTGAAGTTTACGAGATGCAAGAAAACAGAATTCTAAAAGTTCTGTTTTCCCGAAACTGGGAAAAGGATCTCCGGATTTCAGTATTAATTAATTTTCGGGAAAAGCGGCAACAGAATGATAAGGGAATGAAACTTCAAAAGGTTGTAGTTTTCAAAGCAAGCCAAGGAATATTAATTTCTAGGCGAGAGCCTGGTTAGTTCTGCTCTGATATCAGTGGATGTATTATGCATACAAAAGAGAGAGTTTATTTAATTTAAAAGTGGTGAAGTAAAATTGCGTTTTCATCCTATTTTCGTTGATTAACGGTTGAAATATTTAATTTGGGTTTGTTTGTGTGATGGAATGAGAAAATTCTGTTCAGTAGAGTGTGTTGTTCTGTAAAATAATGCAGCATATTTAATTAAAAGCGTGGTACAAAAATTGCATAGTAATTATTGGGGGTAAGAGCTTTTAATAAGAAAAATATGAAAATGGAAACAAAATTAAATTTAGTTTAATTTTCTCTGTGATAATATTTTTAAGTCAGTAACATTCAATTACTCCATTTATTAAAAATTTTCCTCAATAGAAGTTCCATTATTTGCTGTATTCATTATTTACTATATTTTTAAGGAAGTAAATTTTGATTAATTCATGCATAAAATGGCCTAATATAGAAACAAATATTTAATTTTTAATCCCATTTTAAGATTATAAATCTGATTAGTCGCTTCTATGTTCGCCAGGATTCAAAATTAAAATTTTGTTTTAATGTACCTAAGATAGGATATTTTCGTTGTTAAGATAGGATATCCATTAAAAACTTCAGAATGTATAATGGATATACAACACATTTAATATAAAAATCAATATTTAATTTTGAATCCCTGTTTAAGATGTAAATCTGATTAATTTCTTCCATGTTCGTGAGGACTTTAAATTTAGAAAATTTTAAATATACCTGATAAGTTATTTTACCTTTTCTAATTAGATAGGTTATCTATTCATAACTCTAGAATGTATAATAGGTGTATAAGACGTTTTAAGTAGAAACAAATATTTAATTTTGAATTAAGGTGTGAATATGATTAATCCTTTCTATGTTCGTGAGGATTCAACATTTGGGAATTTTTAAATGTTCTTGGTAAGTTACTTTGCCTTTTGTGATTAGACTGGCTATCTATTCATAACTTCAGACCCCACAAAAATATAAACGATCACTATGACCACATATTGTGCTTTAAATTATAAAGGTTAATTTTATCTGAAAGAAGGGAAGGTAACATAACCTGACCCTTTATTCATTCGATTTTTTTTCATCTGAATAGATTGTAGTTTTAATAAATTATAAGTAATTATAACCTTGGAATTCAAGTACTCGTGATAAGAGAAATCTTCATTTATATAGGAAGACTTTCTCTGTTCTGGTTCATTTTATTTGAAACAAGTTTAACTTTTACAGGGGGAATGTATATATATAAAAAATGGCAAAAACTAGCAGAAAGGTTAATGACTTATCTTGTAATTTTCATTACATCTTGCAATTATTCATTATTTATTGTATTTATATTTCCTCATTTTCTTTTCTATTCTTTAATATGTTTTCAACTATTAATATCATTAATGATAAAAGAGAAATTCTCACAACTAGTCTTCAAAAATCTTCACTTATTATAGATGAAACGCAAACAAAAATATATATCCAGAATTCTGAATTTGTGTCGTTTCCCCCTTATATTTCTTGTACCTACATACTTTACATTCTACAATGATTTCAAAGAAAAGGAAAAAATAATTTTTTAATGATATAAATATAACAAAGAAATAAATAAAAATATTTGCGTCTTAAAAGATATTTTCACAATAATGGGCCATTTTCATCTTAGAAAGTGAAGTGTATTGATTTTCAGAATGACTCGAGCCACAATACCTCATAATAAGTCAATGCTTGATCATAATATATTTGTTGTACTACAGTGTCCGTCTATTATCCGAAAGACGATACTAGTTCCGAATGTTTTGTATTTGACAAAAATTGTTTGAAAAGAACGGTTTTTATCTTAAGAGGTCGATCCGATAATGTTTGGTAAATAGAAGAGGGTTCTTAATTTTCAAGGATGCTATTACCATAAATAAAAATTTGTGATTCGTTAAATTTTATAACTTTTAAGTTATAATTAATGACATTTTGATTTACCATTTAATCTCAAAATAATCATAAACAAATGAAAAATATTCAGCAAGGAACTACACAACTAATTAAAATTTTCGCTCAATTACAAAGTTACTCAAGCACATTTTTCTCATTTAAAAAATCTTCAAATTACCAAACATTTAGATTAGTTTGAATTTAATTTTAAAGATTTAATGAGGGATTTTAATTCAGAGAAAAGAGAAACCAAATATTTATACATTTTATTGTCTCAAGGCAACCTTATTTCAGAGATTTTATAGATTCTTTTTTTGACAAAATTGATTCAAATTACTAATTACAGCAATCAAGAAATATGGTGGATGTGTTACTTAATAACTTACTTACATAAACTGAAAATAAATACACAACAACAGTTTCATTGTTTGGTGATTTACGAATTATTTGTTCTTCTTTCTCTTCGATTTGGAGTAGCAAGACTTTAAAGGAAAAAAAAATAGAACGAAGAGACGGTTACGAAATAATTAGAAGCAATTTCTTTCTGTCATTGTTTCGAATAAGATTGTTTAATTCTAATTAAGATTATTTATTTCTGAAATTAATCGTAATTTTCACTGATTAGAAAGCACATTTTTTCTAGAAAATAATGAAAAATAAATTGACAGTAAATTAGACTCATTTTCTTTAACTATGGATATTTTGTCATCAATCTTAAATAAAAATATGGAGTAATTAAAATTATGCAACTTACTAAATGAATCATTTGAATTTTAATTAAGGCAACATGGAAATAGTTATTTTTTGAATGTGAGACTAACAGAAGTTCATAAATTTTAATCTTGTGTAGTTGAAGCATATTTTGAAGTTTAAATGAAGTCGAAGAGAAGAATTACACAACTAGCTTTTTATATCTGGAAGATCAATTTTTTTGATACCTGTATTGCTGAATCAGTTTAAGAATAATAATGAACATTTTTATTCAGAAAATTAACAATTAAATTGGTGGTGCATTTACAAAAGAAAACCTCCAAATTTAGAATTTAAGATAATTGATATGAAAATGTTGAGTGATACAGAAAATGCAAATTTGCTGTCGTTAAATTTATCAATTGTATCTTATCCTTCCATTGGCTTATAATTTGAAATTCTGTGCAATACTTGTAAAAGTCAAAAGTTCTGTTAAATTTGGCATTTGCTGAAAGCTGGGTTTTTTAAATCTTTATTAAAAATACTTTATAGACAAAATCGCATTATATAAAATTTTTATTGCATAAAAATGTAAATATCCATAAATCCTTAACTTAGAGAAAAAAGAAAATTTGATTCTTCTTAATTAAAAAAAAAATTAACTTTCTTAAAATGTCTTTCTTATAAAAAGTTCTATATTATTAGCAACATGAAATTGCTTATAATTTGCATTACAAGCATGTTTGAAATAAAAGGTAAAAATATACTAAAAAAATGTTTCGTATAATTGCCTTTTTATATACATCTTTTAAATGCAACATATGGCAAATACGAAAAGAAATAATTGGATTTCCAGAACACAGGAATACGAAAGCATTACCTTGAAAGAATCTTAACCGTTATTTTTTCATCTTTATCTTCATTGTAACATGGTAAAGTTCAATATTACTACAACTATTTTATGTATGATAGTATTTGCATTAAATCTCTTAGTCTAGGATATGTAGCTATAATCATTTATGTACTCATTTAAAAAAGGATTTGTGGAATCATTTGTAGGTCAGTGTTACAGAGAACATTTAAGTGGAAGACTGACCAGCAATACCAGCATTTGGGACAAGCTATCTTTCTCTAAAATTTTCAGGAAAAATTAGTGACTATTTTTTGTCTCGCTGGGAATGCAATCTAACAACTAGTTCCTCCACAATGGCAATTTATTACTAGACAGGGAAAGGAAGATTGATTGCAAAGAGGTAGGACAGAGAAAATAAACTTTTTAGTCTAAGCTAAAGGAGAATGATCCTTTACTGTCTTTTTGATTTTAATCATATTTTGATAGTCATACTTATGATGATTCAGACTTCAAATCATACTCATTTAAAATAGTATACGGCAATACAAGAAAAAAAAAACAAGTGGAAATTTTCCAAAACATTTAAAAGGAGGTAATTTATAAAATATTGTGTGATTCCAAAATTCATTATAAGAATTATATTTAAATTTGCCTTTTGATTGATGTCTAACAACGAAAAGATTCGAAAGTCCTTTAATTGAAGAGTTGCAAGGCTTATTTAAAATATTATTGCTTACAATACATGAGAGCTAACGTGGATATATCTCTTATAATAATTATTCCGAATATGTTCTATGTTTTGAGATGTGTGCGTTCTACAGGCCAGACCATTTGATCTAGAGGTATCAAATTTGGCTTAAATATAGTTTGGAGTATGGAAATGGGAGCTGTTTTTTGAAATTTTGAATAAATTTTAGTTAACTGAAAATGGAACGACACTAAGACATTGTAAAAAGTTGAGATAAATTTCGAAAATATTGATTTTTTTTACACATTTTAATATTCAAAAATTTACTTTTTAGATTCTCATGTCAATATCATGTCATTTTTTCCCTGAATTTCGACAGTTTTAAAAATATTTCTTTGCATAATTTTCAACAATATTCTTCATTTCTGATTGAAATTCAAAAGTTTTTTTGTTGTCCATCAAATACATAATCACATGATTTTCTTTCGTTGTTTTATGGTAAGGAAGGAAGATTCTGCTTATTACCTGCGTAGTTTAAATGAAGAATCTGGTAGAAGGATTACGTTACTGCAAAAGACAACGTGCATTTTTAAATATATTACCCATGTACTTATGTTTTTAAGGCATTATGATATCATGGGGCACAATTCCATCAGGATGGTTCAAGTACAAAATAAATAGAGCAGTTGCTATGAAAATAAGGCAGTTGTTAGTTGTTTTCATTGATTCCTCAAATATATAATCACGTGATTTCTTCCCGTAGCTGAAAAGAGCACAGATGTTTACTGTTTGTGCAATATACAAGAAGAATAAGAATGTAAAGTCACAATATTTTGGAAGACAATGTTTATTTAGAAGGACATGAACATTTACATTCTTAATGGCTATTCGTTAGAAAAGTTCATTTGCATAATAAATGGAACAGATATAAGGATATTAAAATAACACAGCTTTAATGTCTGTCATAAATTATTTTATTTGGATTTGAATCATGATGATAACACAAACAAAATGCTGAGAATCACGAGCATTAAATTACATATGAAATCAAACAGAATTAATATTATTGGCAAGCCAGTTAGTCTATAACAGTGATTAATTATTCATAATTTAATGCTTAATATTTTTTTTTTTTGTGTTAGCAATACCTCCTTTTATCACTTATATTATATATTCAGTGACGAGTGGTAATAATTTTTTTAACCAGTTATTTTTTAAATGTTTTCGAAATACGAAAGACTATTTATTTATAATTCTTATAAAATAAAATAATATGGTAAGTAATTATGTGTAATTAACCTAGTTTTTCAGTATAATTGCGCAAATCTGTTTCTTCTGACAAACAATATGTTATTGGTTCTATGAAGAGTTTCTATTATTGTAAAAGACAATTTAGGCAACAGTAAAAATAACTATAGGCATTAAATAATTTATAATCAACAATGAGCAAAACTATGACTGGGCTCTGGCAACTTATGACTTTGTCTAAAATTTAAAATTGATCTGTAAAATACTTTACAAATGTTACTTCCAAACAAACAACAACAACAAAAAACAAGTGATTTTGTATTGATTTAATGGTGCAAGAGCAGGTATGTATATGACTCTTTAAACATATGGTTGAAAAGATATTGATTTTTAAATAACAAAAATTAAATATGAATAAAACTTTTATTAATTTAGCCATTAAACTGGTTATTATGAATATTTTTGTGGGAGTGCATTGTAATAAGATATTTTATTGATTAATGTTATGTTAAATTCGGTGATATTAAAAACAAACAGTACATTAAAAAAGTAGACGTTGTATCTACACAAGGAAAAATAATACTCCCATTTAGTAGAACACAGAAGTTTATTTGCTAACATTAATATATTCATCATACTGTAGATAACACTGATTTTCAAATAAATGCAAGGCATTTTATATATTTCATGACATTTTTTGAAAGAATATCTTATCATTTATCATCCATACATTTTTTGTGATTACACTAATTAATGCTAATTGTGTGAATGCCATGAATGAATGCTATTTGAAATATATTTACTTCTATTACTATATAATTGTAAAAGAAATAATTATCAAAATAGTCAATAAGTTTCAATTGCCTGGATATTACTCCATAAAATATTCAATTCAATCGCCTGGATAATATTATTCAATAAATATTCAATTCAATTACCTGGATAATATTATTCAATACAATTTATAACATAGTTTTTTAGCGAAGTATTTGAATGTGCTTAAATTCATATATGAAAGGAATTCAGCAAATTTGTAACAAAATGTAAGACGGCGAGTACATTTCTTTACATTTTGCCTTATAATTTTAAATATTAACCCTTGGTAATTGAATAAGAACCTTTAATAAGATCCCTTGGAAATTGTAATGAACAGACAGATCTATTTCTTATTGTTTTGCTCCCAATACTTATACTGCAATTAATAAATAATAAAAGAGAATATTTTTCAGTAATCAATAATCTTAGTAAAAGCTCTTGTGTAAAATTTCAGAGTATTGCATTATAAAAAATTTAATTATATTATTATTATAAACAACACACCAAGCAAACTAACTGCAACGAAAGTTTTGTGTTGTAATTTGTTTGGAAATTTAATGCATTTTAAGATTTGTTTATTTACTAACCTAAACTCAATTTAGAAATATGCAACAAGCTTCCGAACATTAACATAGTAGATCAATGACAATTCCGACTTGGCCGATTGATCCCGAAAGACACACTCGGCGTCTTTCGGATAAACAAGTACTTTGAAGAATGCCACTCACCTGGTCTGAAAACGACTTCGGCTGAAGTCACCACAGTGACCATCAACAAACACACTATGATTAGACCGGACATCATGTTATGTGCGGGGCACGAGAAAATCCGTGCCCCGTACTAAGGGGAATAAATAAATCAGGTTCCGAAAACAACACGGACCCATTCGAATAAGCAGGAAATCATTGTGGAGCTGTCATGGCCGACTCCAGCTATGCGCATGCGCGAAGAACTATCGACTTGGGATTTTCTGGAGAGTCGCAGGAAAGAGTTAGCATATATTATTAGCGTGATGTTTTACTGATAATTTTATAAAGCTAGATGAACATATAATTGTTTTAACAAAACTTTTAGTATGTTTGTATTTATTATAAGTTTAGTATTAATTTGTGGTATAATTAATTTTTTTTTTTTTTTTGTGATTTCGTGAAGTTAAAATTTTAATTCTTTTATCTTATGAATAAATACTTTTAGATATAAAAAATGTGCATTAGTTTTTTGTATCACCTTCATTTTTAAAAATATAGTTTAAGTTGAAGATTTCTCTAAAACATTAGATTTATGCGAAAAAAAACTTTTAGCGACTAAAATTTAAATCCTATTGGCTTTTATTCACAAGAATTTTAAAACATCAGCATTCAGTTACGGAATTAAAAAAAATAACTTTAGTTTTTAGTATAATATGTGTAATTTCCTGATTTATTGAAAGAATTATAATGATTAATTTTTCATAAAATGATTTAATTAAAACTTTTAGCTATTAAAATTCAAATCATACAGCATTCAATTATGAAATTTTGATATAAATAACTTTAGTATAATATGAATAATTTCATGATTTATTAAAAGAATTATAATGATTACTTTTTCTTAAAAATTATTCAATATGCTAAATTTATACATTAAATAATTCTATGTAATTACACCATACATCAATTTATACATTTTATAATAACATTACAGAATGTGTTTAATTGTAAAGATACAAATCTCAGCTTATCCTTTCATACCTAATTTCGTAAATATTATCTTCCAAGCAAATGTTATATACATAAAATAAGTGTTAAAAATCATTTCAAAATTGTATTATATTAAGTTTATTTTAAAAAATTTACGAAACTTAATTTTTTTAAAACTCTTAATATGCAATAAAGTGGTGTTAAATATTTCTTTAAAATATTTATTTTTCTAGAGCTTCCTATTCTGCGGCGGTAAGGTTTCCTTCCTAAACCACGACGGTAAGGTTTCGGGTTCGGAACAGGAGGGTTTCAGGTTCGAGATCCGTCGTGTAAGCAGGTCTAATGCACGTTAAATCTGTCGGGGTCAAACGTCCTCCCGTTGATTTGAAGTGGATGTTTGGAGAGGGGGTGCCAGCTCAGTGTCGTTCTCGTCGTCTTAACGTGGTTCAAAGTTATGAGATCCGTTCAAAAATAGCCCTAGTGTTGCTTTAAAAATAGAGCGTTAATATAACTAAATTAAGCCTATTCTGCCTCGAAACCTGTGCTCATACAATAGATCACTGTTTGAATTAGTGTAAAAAAATTACTTACAACAAACGGATTCCGTTTTCAAAAGCACTAGCGGCATATTCTCTGCCCAGATTTCTCATGAATTTATACAATATGGCTCATTGTGTGTTTACTTCGTAGTAAAAAAAAAGAGAGTGAAGTGAACATTTTGTAAATCTTTAGGTTAACCGGGTTAAAAATTTGATATATTTGCAGATCAACAGTTTTGATGTCGAAATTACCTATTTGTGAGAACATTTTTGAGTTATAATGTTCACATGCTAATGAGCAGCGAGCAAACTGCTATGAATGGATTAAATACAAAACTGTAAATGGATCTATAATGAGATGGGTGTAAACTAGGACATGGATAATATTCTTGCAAAAATAATCTGAACATCTTATGGATTGCATGGTGAAATGTAATAAGTGATGACACTTTATTCTACTAGAAAGATCAAATACACAGCAGTAAAACATCGGCAAAGTGTACACAAAACATTACTTGCAATAAATAGTAGCACGCAAGCAGCTAATTGATAATAAACAAACGTAAAAGCACAATGGATCTACGTATAAGGAAATGGGTATGTACACAAGGGTATGGACAATATTTTTACGAAAAATAATCTGAAGTCGTCCTGTGAGTCATATGGGGAAAATAAACTAAAAATAATGATACTTTATTCTATTAGAAAGCTCGAATTAACTGTAACAAAACATCGATAAAGCGCACACAAAATAGTAATTGCAATAGATAGTAGCACACAAGCTGCAAATCGGTAATAAACAAAGGTAAAAGCTCAAAGAGCATAGGGAGAATTAGCAGAAGAGAGACTAACGTGTCTTGACTAGTCATGCACACTCCATACAACTCATTATTGATAGACTTCAACTCTGTCTCCTGGTAATTTTGTTGTTTCTGGTTGCTTTGAGAGAAACTTTCAAAAAGAACGTAGAAACTCGCGTTCTAATGGAGCTATCGGCAAGGGACTTGCCAAAATTACCAAATTCGTTGTCAAGTCGCAAAATGGCCATGAGGTCTGTCGCCAAGACCGGAACATTTATTCAGCATCCATTGAACTATTATTAAAATTGTCTTCCTTGCAATTAAATGCACGGGGAAACGATATTACAATTTCGTAACATTATAAATAAATAAAATAAAGTAATTAATATAGTTTATTACATTTTTGAACGTTTCTTAATCTTGTTATATCGCAAAATTTGACACTCTTTTACATTTATAATAATAAGATCCTATGAGAAATTTCATGTCTTTTAGTCCCTGGTGTTCAGAATTATTGCGTTTTCATATAAAAGCGACCGAAAATTTGAAAAAGGTAATTTTTACTAACGTGGAAAAATCTGAAACATGAAAATTCAAAATAAATATTGACATTGAAAATTCTGATGATAACTGTTTTTTTAGTATATTTCAGGTACGAAAAAATGGCAAGGAATAATTTGAATATAATTTTTATGTGAAATATCGATCAAATAAAATTTAGAAATTACATTTAATGCTCTCATATAATAAATTTATTTTAAGTGCTTGTGAAAATTATCAGAATTTACAGTAATGTTGGATAAAAATATCATGACAGAAAACCATGGCCTATGATGTCCACTGCTTCTTTGACCAAAGTCGATGATAGATTTAAGTAAAAAATGTCAATTTTCTATCTGAAAACACAATGCTTTGAGCTTTCAAAACTATGTGAGACTTGAAAAAAACATTTTTTACTTTCTACCACATGAAAAGTAAATTAGAAAGCATTGTAATAACAATTCTTTTTAGATACCGATTATTCTCCACTTTTTAGGCTTTTCTGAGCACTAAAAACGCATTTCCGAACACATGCTTGTTTGCTTGTAAATCCCAAAAATGTAATAAACTGGGGAGATATAGTATGATATGCGGTTTTAATAGTAAAATCGTAGACTTCCAACAAGTGGCGACACATTTTCTTAAAAGTTAGAGCTGAAAACTTCCTAGGAATATTTTTAAAAATTTATTTTCTAGTTCTTAATTTCGTTTGACTATTTTTTTTTAATTGAAAATTTCATGAACAACAAAAATAAGATAAAACAATTTTTTTTAAATCGAAGAAAGAAGTCTGAAAAGAAATTAATAAGCAAGAGGTACACATATTGGGACTGCTCTTTAAGCAATCTTAGAAAGCATCAAATTCGATCATTACGCAATTGTAGAAAAGGGAAACAGAAGTTTCCTCCCATTGAGTATGGCAACTCTGGTAGTTTCATGGCCAACAATGAGAAGATCTTTTATTTTCTTCAGTTAATGTTCTGTTTTGTTCTCCTAATATGTTTCTGTATACTTTATCTAGTTCTATTATTTCGTATTGGTTTTTTTCTGACTGAATCTCGACAGATTATGCTTTTTTTAATGCACATATATTTTTACTTTCTCGTATACATAGTATAGAGAAGTATAGTAATCGTCCAAAAATTCAAACTAGAGATTTTGATAAATCTTAGTGTTTTAGACCTCACTGAGTTCAAAAAGGAGGTTTAAATTGGGGCTGAGAGTAGATGGATTAAATTAGGGCAGACAGACATTTTTAGAAAATGTCTGTCTGTCTGTCTGTCTGTTCAAAAATGCCTAGAGATAGAGGTTGAAATTTAGTATACGGCCTTTACATTAAATTTGTAGATTTTTTATCAAATTTTCAGCAAAATCCACTCAGAGGAAGTCCGTCTGTCCGGATGTTCGAATATAAGTTAACACGATAATTACAAAATGAAGAGAGCTTGATAGATAAGATTAGGTACACAGATTTAGCATCTATAGTGTAGATATCTGCCAAAATTTCTGGCAAATAAAATTACGAATTAATAGTCTGTCTATCTGTACTTTCAGAAAAATGTAAATGCGATATTTCAAAACGTAATGACTTAAATATATTAAATTTTGTATAATGTTTTGTGACTAGAAGTACATTTTTGTGTCAAATTTTTATTTTAATCTGTTGAGAAAAGCGTGTTTAAAATACAAATTCAATATTCGGATACTATTAACGCATGCCAAGGATTGATCGCCAAAGAACTCGCCAAGGATGACTCGATAGATTTAGTAGAAATTCTAAATTCACGCCAAATATTAATATTTCGTAACTGTTGTAGACCAATGCCTTCCAAGGCGTTTTCTGGTAGAACACGTTTATTAGAGGGTATGCGAGAAAGTTTTAGGGAGACCTCACTTGCTTGTTTAATAGAAATAACACATTAGAAAAGAATAATTTTCAGAACTTCAGATAATACTTATAAGCTTGGTATTATTTAGAGGCAGAGCTATTCATTTAAAGCTGTATTTTAACTGTGTTGAGAAATAATCCCAGCACTCTTAGCTTCTGATCTGATTTATTCTATTATTTATAGCAAATATTGAATAAAATTAGTGAACAAAAAGATTGCCTATCTATTTCACGGAAATTCAAATACCATATTTCAAAAACATTTTCGCAAACAAGAAGATTATCTGTCTATTCACGGGTTTATTCTTTCACGTGAATGCGAACACCCTAATTCAAAAATATTTTTGTATAAATTTTTGAAGAACCGAAAATTAATTAGATTTTCACATATTTATTATTTTTAAGATATTAAAACTTAAACCTTAAAGATATTATCGTTTTCCACTATTATTTAATTTGAAAATGTAAACATTTAGAGCTGATGTCTCTATTATCTAAAGCATATTCCTGCAAAAAACGAATCTAGATTTTCTTTCTAGCATTCGAAATGTATTGATGCGAAAGTTCTTCTTCAATGTTCTAGCGTAAACTCTATTAACAATGTAAGACTAACTTTTTTTTTCCAGTACATAGATTCAATTTGCACTGCGAGAACATCCGATGCATGTGTTGGGAAAATTATCACCTGCCTAATAATTTCCACTCCGTGTAATCGAGAGAGACTTTTTTTTCTGTAGAATTCAGTAGAATTGTTGTCTGCTCCTGGTTTCTTATGCCAGTTCAAAGCAGGCAGGAAGTTAGCTGCTTATTATGGATGGCATTGTAAGTGCAATGATTATTTCTTTTGAAGCAATTTTTCATTCATATTTTTGAAATGATGTTTTTTTTATTGCGTTAAAAATATTTTTTGCGCCGTTGTTAAAAATACAAAATATCTTTAAAATGAATTATCTTTTGATTATTTATAAAAGTCGGAATATTATTAATTTTATTATTCACTCGCCGCCTTTGGCGACCAGCCGGTTCGCCAGTATTATCGCTCGCTACAATTTTCAATTGAATATTTTAAGTAACTGGTCTCTTAAAGTATTCTCAAACAAAACATTTTTAATCTTCCAATTTTGATAATCATACCAAACTTATATTGTTTAGATCATTTCGTTCAATTTACTATATATATTTTGCTAATTTGTTGCCATTTCCGGTAAAAATTCAACTTTAATTAAAAATGTAAAAAACGAAGTTGCAATTAATATTAAGATATTTTTTAATAAAACCAAGCGTTTTATTTTATTAATCATCTTTATTGTTATTTATTAATTATTATTATTATTGAATATGAGTATTGCAAACAGAATAGCTCGGTATTTAAGTCTTATGTTAACTACAAAATATTTTTCATAGTTTATGTAATATCTCAAACAATAATTCAACAAAAATTTCTGAGATTCAGTATAAAATTCAGTTTTTAGTTTTGCTTTCAAAAGGATTGAAATGAAATCAATAATAATATTTTGTTCCTGCTTATAAATATATTTCAAAAATTATGAAGTCTAAATTTAATGCAGTAAGGTATCATATTCTGATAAATATTCTGGACACACCAAATTTTAAATAAATGAATGAATGTTTCTATTTTCCACGATCAACTAAGACTTATTTATGAAGTTTTAAATGTTAAAAATTTAGAAAAACTCACCATTTTCATAATCTTAGGCCAATTAATCTTGAGAAACCTGCGCGCTTATTGGCGTATTTTCTTTGAAACGATCGATGAAAAATCTAAAATTATCCTTTTTTTATTGAATAGTGATATTCAAATCTTCATAAATCAGTCAGTTTAAGTGATTTGAAATTAACTCTTAAAAGTCAGTGATTTAGTTGATTGGAAATTAACTCTATGACCACCATAAAATCTGTGCTTTCTCTTGTGGTGTATGCATTCTCCTTAATATCCGATCGAATAAAATATCACATACAAAAGTACTACATAGAACACACACATCAAAAGTAAACATAACATTTCAGTAGTTGCCAAAAACAAAAGAGAGAAAAATGCAATTAATAAGCAGACGATATTTAGAAAAGTACAGATATTTAGATAACAGGAAGTGATTTTAATAAATTAATTTGAGATTTCATTTGAATAAATTCTAATTGTCATCATGTTTCTTTTTGTAAATTTTAAATTTCATTTTTTTTGTTTTGAAATCAACGTGTATCGTCAATGAATTGCGTTCTTCATACTGTAAAAAACTTAATGCGCTCTGATTATGAAAATGTCTATGAAATGTGATTTATTGTTACAGCGATAAGGCTACTTTTAAGATTACTTTACAAAATACGAGACTGCTTTTAATTAAGGTGTTTGTTAATATCTTTTTAAAATTTGCAGAAACGTGAGGATTTCGGCATTATTTGAAAAGAATTTGACGAAATGTTAAATTCAATGAATTCTTAAGCTATTTAATCAATGAAATTCGATGTGATATATGCTATGATATATTGCTGTAGCTCCGCGTACAAATTTTGATGTCAATCAGTCGACAAAAAGGTGTTCAAAATGCATATTCTCGTGACAGATTTTGTAGAAATGCTAGATTTACACCAAAGATTTTTATTTCGTAACTATAATCAGTGCCATACGGGTATTTGTGGTCTTATCCAAGGTCCACAATTTTATGCTTGTGGGAGGAGGATAAAATATTTATTTTAAAATATACGAGATATTTTAAAGGAAACCCCTTCCACTGGTCTTTATATAATTTAATGGCAAAGAGCTTTCCCTTTCCCGTTTCTGACCCCATGATCCATTAGGAAATTATTGTTTTTTTGTATGCATGGTTTCCCCTTTATATTTGTAGAGAATTTTTTTTGGAGCGATTCTGGAAAGATAAAATACGAAACTTAATCAATTTGGCCTTTAAATACTATTTTGCAAAATCTTTTTATTCCCCTCTCTCAAAGCTAATATTTTATGTTATTTTTTAAGGATATTAATATTTCCTAATTTGAGCACAATACGCCTGCATGAATTATTACTTTTGCTTACTAAGTATATATGGCTGCATTTTATAACTGGCAGGGCTAGTGTAGGTAACAGAAAAATCAAATATGCATTTCGACTTTTTTTTCCTATTGATTGAAACAAAAATTTGATATAAAATGCCAATTATAATATAACTTGCCAAATTTCAGTTATTTGCGTTTACATGCATATGAAAGTAAACCGTTTGACAAATTTGTTCCAAATTAAATATCCATTTACAGTCTATAAACTAAATTGCATATGCACTAAATTTTATTTATTTATTTATTAATTTTTAGTTGTTATAGTATTATTTTGTACCGAGACTATTTTTGACTATTACAATATTTTCTCATTGTATATGTGAAATTAAAAATAGATAACGTGGGAAATACATGCAAGCTGAGTGTCTGAAATAACTTTAATTAGTTTAAATAACAACTAACACAAATAACGAATAAATTCATCTTAAAAATTATTGTTGAACAATAAAGATTGTTTGATAAGCATCGCAAATAATTTTAATTTTCTGCATGCAATTTAATATAATAGGGTTAAATTAACTTTGTTTCAAAAGTTTCGGCTCATAATCCCATAATAACTCTTCGAACTCGGATTTAATTTGACGTCATCTTGATTATGACAAAAATGTTAAATATTTTCTGACCGAAAAATATTTACACGTTAAAGAATCTCTTACAAATCTTGTACTTCCAATATTTAAACTCTTATGGGATTATAAACAGTTATTAATTAAGGTTTTTTTTATCTAATAGCGAATTTATAAGAACCTTGTGTTTAGAAAATTGCGCAGTGATTAGTTATTAAATTGACAAAGATGATGATCCTTGTATTTAAATTATTTTCAATATTAAAATGGACTGAAAAAAAAACTAGAATTTCAAAAACTGTTTTGAACATAATCGAATACTTCCAGTTTTTTTTAATAAGATCTATTTGCAACTGATATGACAACTTTTTTTAATTCCGAAACCAATTAATTATCAAAAAGCAAAAAACATCATTTTAATGATTTGATAAAAAAAATCACGATGTTTTAATTAAGTATTTTTGTGACTGAAAGTAAAGATTATTGTAATTAAAAGATTCTACATATATATATATGACAAAAAGTTTTCTGAAAAAATAAAATTTTTTAGCTACTCAAACATTTTTTACAAATGAGGACATCTTACATTTATTTAAAAATGACATTATCAAAGCGATATAACATTTGAAAAAATTTCTTTAATCATAGTTCTTTTTTAAAATTTGCCTAAGTATGTAAAATTAATTGCCATGGTCTTCCTTTGATTCACGTATTAAAATAAAGCTAGGAAAAACAGCCCGAAATCAATTAGATATATAAAAAAGGTTATGCATTAAAAGCATTTAATAAACAAGAAAAAAAGAATTAGATTGCTATTTTAATTTTTTTATAATTAATTAATGTTTTCGAATGACTAAAAAAAAGTAGATATAAGTGATGCAACTGTTTTGGCGAGTTGTTTTTCACTAGCAACTATGCCAACTAGCTGGCCTACATTCAATATTTCCATTTCCGGTTTGAAACAACTTACTATTCCTCCATTTTAATTTATCTCGTTCTGTAATTGTGGTCACAGAAGAGGAATCTTTGCTACTCCACTGAGGTTTTTGTGAAATAATTTGTTAACGTAGAACTGGCATATTTTAAAAAATATAATGTACTTAAGTAATAATACTTTGAAGATCGTATGCTTATTAAATAGCAGGTATGTTTCATCTTGAATCATTTTTGTTCTTGCATGTGTTTTATTCTTATATTCTTATATGTGATTTTCTTATATTCTTATATGTGATTTTCTTATATTCTTATATGTGATTTTACAACTAGAATTACATGCAATAAAAGGAATGGTTTCGGAAACACTAAATTTCATCCTATTTTATCTGTTTTGTATTACGATGTTTGTGCTTACGTACAACCTAAATTAGGTTCGTTCTTACATGTGGTTTTACAATAGAATATTTACCTGTAATAAAAGAAATGACTTCGGAAACGCTAAACTTCATTATGTATTACCAGTTTTGTATTATGATGTTTAGGCTTATGTAAATAACTTGTATTAGGTTTATTCTTCCACTATTCCATAACAAAATGATATACAGATTAAAATAACAAAATGATATACAGATTCAGAAAAAGTGAAATTTAAAGCACTATGTTAGCCGGTTTAGACGGCCAATTGTTCATCGATTATATTCATATTAATAAAATCATGTCATCTATCTAGATGACTAATATATCTAATCATGTCAGGAAATCTAGAATATTCTGACTGCTGAGCTATGTATGCAAAGCATCAAAATAGATTGGCGAATTCCAATAATAATTTGTTGTAGCTCCAATTGGCGAGTTCCAATTGTTTTTCCGATCCAATTGTTGTAGTTGGTGGCTCTGTTAACATTTTATTTCGCGGTCTTCTATGAAAATGTATGGGGTGGGGCGGTAATGTAAACAGAAACCATGAGCTTTCATATCAAATAAAGATTGCGAAATCGGTACAGTGGTTGGGATTGGGGGTTATTTTAATATTTTTCCATCGCTCAGTGCATATACAGTGAAATTGAATTTTGGAATTTTCTTATCAAAAATGGAGGATAGTAATACGAGAGAGGGGTAAGTGATCATTGATGATATATCTAGAGGTCTTTAATTTTCATTTGAAACAAAAATTGGAAAAATCAGACAAATGGATGTAATTTGTGAATTGCATTGATTGGATTTGAAAATTGTTTGAAATATATCGGTTATAAGATTTGTAATTCGGGATAAAATATCAAATTTCAGAATTTTCAGTGCATGAAAGAATTGAATAATGGTTGTGTTCATGGCGATATAATGGAAAAGATTTTCTTGCGCGTTTCCTGCAACATGTCCTGTTTATTTGCAATATAATTTGACAGAAGTAGTAAAAATTGTTTGCGAACTCAGTGATAAAAAAGACAGTACAACGCTGGTTAGGGATGCCCATTAAAAGTACTATAAGCAAAGTTTGAAAAGTTGTCTGTACTGTTTCAGCTAATGTCTACACACTTTTTAAAAAGAAGTTACAGACATACAGGTTCGAAATATTGTTCCCAATCATATTGTACATCAGGTCCTAACACTATAAAATGCTTAAAAAGCTAAAAAATGTCAAGCTTATTCAACGCTTTCAGTTTCTTTTGCAAATTTAGGTATATGCATACTGGACTCGAATTTCATTTTTTTAATATTTCAAATTCTTAATAATTCGAACTAATGGTACTAGACTTGAGGTTGGAACTTGGTTTATTGCTATTATTTTCCTGGATTTGCGATTTCATACTTATCTTCATAAGTCTGAAGTCACAAATCTAAGAAAAATAACAAGAACAAAGAATATCGCAAGTTCATGGTCGAATTTTGCACTAGATACTTTAGAAAGATTTGAGTTACTTATCAAAATTAATCTAAATATATAATATTGTTACAATATCATTATTGTAGATACATTGAATTCCCTTAAGGTAAATGGTAAAACTTCAATTATTTCTCAGCTAATAAGCGGCAATTTTAGATAATTAATCATATCTTGTGTTCTTTCTGAATTATTTCAAAATACAACTAATTTTCTCTCAATCTTATACCAGTGGAACGTTCTACGAGTCGCTTTATATTCACTAAACCGCTTTTCAGTAAATCCAGCCGATTCACTGACACCTAAGAAATAAAAAGCAATTTAAGGTGAATTCTAATCTTTCTTAATATAAGATCTTTTACGTCTTCCATAAGTCTGTAAATTGCTTCGATTCATTTCGGAGAGAAAATAACAACACTAGATGCATATTTTTTGATTTCCGCAGATTAAAGTCCGGTTAATTATCCTTATTTCATACTAGCCGCCTTTGGCGACCAGCCGGTTCGCCAGTATTACCGCTCGCTACAATTTTCAATTAAAGATTTTAAGTAACTGGTCTGTTAAAGGATTCTCAAACAAAACATTTTTAATCTTCAAATTTTGATAGTCATACCAAACTTATACTGTTGTTTAGATCGTTTCGTTCAATTTACTATATATATTTTGCTAATTTGTTGTCATTTCCGGTAAAACTTCAACATTAATTTAAAGTGGAAATGATGAAATTACAATTAATATTAAGATATTTTTTAATAAAACCAAGCGCTTTATTTTATTTATCATCTTTATTGTTATTAATTAATTATTATTATTGAATATGAGTATTGCAAACAGAATCACTCGGTATTTAAGTCTTATGTTAAATACAAAATATTTTTCATAGTTTATGAAATATCTCAAACAATAATTCAACAAAAATTTCTGAGATTCAGTATAAAATTTAGTTTTTAGTTTTGCTTTCAAAAGGATTGAAATGAAATCAATAATAATATTTTGTTCCTGCTTATAAATATATTTCAAAAATTATGAAGTCTAAATTTAATGCAGTAAGGTATCATATTCTGATAAATATTCTGGGAACACCAAATTTTAAATAAATGAATGAATGTTTCTATTTTCCACGATCAACTAAGACTTATTTATGAAGTTTTAAATGTTAAAAATTTAGATAAACTCACCATTTTCATAATCTTAGGCCAATTAATCTTGAGAAACCTGCGCGCTGATTGGCGTATTTTCTTTGAAGCGATCAATGGAAAATCTAAAATTATCCTGTTTTTATTGAATAATGATATTCAAATCTTCATAAATCAGTCAGTTTAAGTGATTAGAAATTAACTCTTAAAAGTCAGAGATTTAGTTGATTGGAAATTAACTCTATTACCACCATAAAATCTGTGCTTTCTCTTGTGGTGTATGCATTCTCCTTAATACCCGCTCGAATAAAGCATCACATGCAAAAGTACTACATAGAACAAACGCATCAAAAGTAAACATAACATTTCAATAGTTGCCAAAAACAAAAGAGAGAAAAATGCAATTAATAAGCAGACGATATTTAGAAAAGTACAGATATTTAGACTGGAAAATGAAATTATCTGAAATTAAAAACAAGCGCAGACGATATTTACAAAAGTAAAAATATTCAAACCTGAAAAGGAAAATGAGTTATTCCATCAATAAATGCTGTAAGTTTGTTTACATCTTCATTATTTTATGAGTCATTAAATATCAAAATGGATCCGGGACTGAATAAACACCCTGTATAGAGAGTGTAAAAGATCATAAAATAATTTTTCTTGAATTTATTTTTTAGAAAAAATAATATTTCATATTTGTTTCATTTCCTACAGACACTTGCCGAAAATTATATTTTTGCAGATTTCATTTCCAAAAAGATTTAATTTATTTTCAGTTAGAGCTTTAATCAATGTGATGGCAACACTTTGAAAAATATTTTTTTCTCATGAATGCGAAACGTGCTTAATCCTCATTTTTATTTTTGACGAAAAAAAATTATTGAAAAACATAGTTAAAATATTTTTTTAAAAATTCATTAAAAATAGAAATTTAATTTTAAGTTTAAAACAGTAGTATCATTTAAAAGATAAATTTTTTATCTTTAACTTCATGTAAAAATCTTTTTTGTGCGGTAATATTTTCGGCAGTTATAGCAGAAACACGTCAAAATTTCGCCTAATTTCTAAATAAATAAAATTCTAGTGAAAAATTCGAAAAAATAACCCCCAGGTGCACATTCCCGGCCTTCAAGGTATACACGTGCCAAATTTGGTAGCTGTAGGTTGAATGGTCTGGTCTGTAGAGCGCCAACACACACACACACACACACACATTGAGCTTTATTATAAGTATAGATATAGATATAATTTCTTTGAGTGTAAAAGGCACGACATTTTTTTTTCTAAATTTCTACATTGTTCTAGCAGTATTAGTAGACATAGTGAAGGATATATCGCTGAGTTTCTTGTGATTTGGAACTGCAGGCTAATGCAATATAAGTATAAGACGGATATCTCAGAAAATATTGCATACAAAAGCTTATTTCATTTCATTGTTGATGTTCGTTGATTATATAAGATCTTCTGCTTTTGTTGCGCTATAATCTGAGAACGTCACCGGGCTATACGGTCAAATATTCCCCATTTCTATTGCTCGATTACGTTATTTTGAAATCTTTCTGCTAACCGATTGAAACCAAGATTTGATACATTTTTACAGCTCATTCACAGTTTCAAAAGACATAATTTCAAATTTCATTGATCTAAGCCACTGTATATTTGAGTTATTATGTTCCCATGTATATCTTTTGTATTCTAACAGCTAGGCAGACATAATTCCTTAAACTGATTTCTTTCAAAATTTGGTAAGTCTATATACTAACATTTTTCAGATTAGCTCAAAAACATTTTGCGTGTTTACAGAGATACAGGCATAATGCCAAAAATACCTTTTTCGGACTCAAAGGAGGTCTAAAATCTGGGGATTATTAAATTTTCTACTTTTACAATATTTTTTTGTGTCTTTGACCAAATATGACTATATAGTTTAAGAAAATAGTTAAATATTTATATACGATGAAATAAAAAAATCAATATCATTTTAATTCAAAATATATTATTCTTAATTGATTTGGTTCATGGCATGATATGAAAATATATTTCATGTCATATCATAAGACAATATATTTCATATCTCGAAATATTATATTCCTTTATTTAAAATTCTGTAAATGTCATCTTTATATGCCATTTTTGTAAGTATGAATTATATCATTGATTGTGCTGACATAATTGCTGTTATTTTTTAACTATCAAGAGAAAGAATCAAAAGTCAATTTGAGAAAATTATTTATTATTTTTAAGTTGATGCTTTACTATATTTTAAATTTATGATTTTGAAAAAAAAATTGCTCTAAAGATCGTAATATTTTTAAGATTTTTTAACATGTTTAAGCATTAGTCATTTTATATTTCTTTCTTTTTATTCTTAATAGCATTCTTTATTTCTCAATAACATTATTCTTTATACTTTTAATTTATGTAATGCAGCATTATTTGATTAGATGGTATTTGAGTATTTAGAAATCTTTTTTAAATTTTAATTATTAATATAGGAGAATTTGTTTATGTATATACGTATATGTTGAATCTTTCAGACAAAGCCGTTTGGCTTAAGACTACTGAATGTTTTATTTATAATATATACATTTTGGAAGGAGGGAGATGTTTTCATGGAGGAAATGAATCTTTTTGAAATTTTTATTTATTTACAATTAAGTGAGATTTTAGCGTTTCCCCAATAACGTAATAAAATACTGTTGAATAAAATAGATTTTTAGACCATTTTAAAATAAAAAAAAACATAACTGGCCACTTTTGTCAACCAGCCAGTTAGGTGGGAATATTGGTTGTGTTTATAAATGTTGGACTTTTTGCGCATAATTGATCTTTAAGATTCCTTCGTAAAATATTTTTAAGCATTAAATTGTGAAAGACATTAAAATTAATATTGGATTTATAATTAATTGGATTTACGCGAGTATGGTTTATAGTGTTTATAAGCCCAGTCCCATGACATTGTAGTTAATTAAAAATCTTAAGTATTTGAATAATACACTTCAAATTATGCTGTCTTATGGGCATATGTAATTCTACTTTCTGATTCCTGATATAAACTGTGCAGATAATTTGCAGAATCTTTATTTTATAGCTTTGAAAAGCCAAAGAAAATGACGTGATTAAATGTATGATAAAACAATGAAAATGATTTGAATTTCTCTGAAACAATGAGACATATTCTTAAAAAGTATTAGGAAAATTAAAAAAAAAAAATTGGAAACATTCGAAATAAAAAAAATTGCAACATTATTGAATTGATATCACTAAAAAGATATTTTGCTTTTTTTTATTGATACAAAAGCTATTTTTATCTGTGTCTATACTAATAATAATGTGTGCGTGTACATACTGTCGCTTTCTAGACCAGAACTTTTGACTTATACTTCCAAATTTGGCTCGTATACACCTTTTAGAGTGTTTGTGTACATAGGTGTGAATTTTTAAAATTTTAATTAAAAATTAAGCTGAATTTTGGGTTTTTTTCCACGAAAACTTCCGAAAATATTACAGCACAAAAATGAATTGTACGTCCTTTCTAAAATTAAAAATTGTCAGTTTAATGATACCACCTTAGTAGTCCTGGGAATTTTTGTTGAGTTTTCGCAATTTTTAGAAACTATTTTTTTTGCCTGATTTCCAACAATAGATTATATTTTTAGCTTGAAATTCCAACAGTCTTCATTATTTCATCAAATATTTAATAGTATAGATTTCTTCCATTGTTGAAAACTAAAGAAAAATTCGTTTTTTTGTTGTTGCTACAAGTCAAATAAAAAAAGTGAAGTTACTGTACATGAACAGTGAAGGGAAGCACAATAAGTAAGAAATGAGACGAACCAAGCAAATGCGGTTTTAATTATACTATGCTGTCAGGGGACTAGTGTCCATTAGAAAGGTTCATAAGCATAACGAGAAGAGCATACGTAAGACAATAAAAAATAAATTCGGCTTTATTATCTGACAGTTTTAAGGAATAATGAACATAGTTATATTTAAATGGTTTAATGGTTAAATCGCCTGAAGAGACTAGTTCTGTAATATTTTTGAAAGATGGTGAAAAAAAAATTCAAAATTTGCCCAATATACATACTCTTACTACTTTATTATGTTTTTCAACAATAGTATCCGGGGTTGCCAACGCAATCCAAAACGTTTTCATCATTACACATGATTTTCTTTTAACGTTGAAAGCTTTGATAGAAAGATTCTATTTATTATTCCCATTATATTATGCGTAATAGATTTGACATTAAATATTTTTAATATTCTTGACAAACCCATTACTAAATTTATTTTTTTAAATATATAATTACATTTTTTAAATTTGAAACTCAAGCAAATGATATTGATAAAAAAAAAGCAATTCATATTTATGCAAGTATTAATTATAGTAAATCCCAAATGTCTTTATTTTTTCAGAATCCATTAATGTCTTAATCAGGGATTTGTACTTTGTGATTGCTTTCTTCATACCGATTGTAACGGAAACTTTAGTTTATAGAAAATAACCCAATTTGTTCTGCATCATTTAACATGCAACAACTTAAATCGGTTTCTAGATGTCAAAAAGAATGACTTTTAATGAATCTTTTCTGCGTCATGCATTTCTAAGTCTGTTTCCAACAACTATCGTCTTTTTTTTTTCATCTGAAGACCGTACATGAAAGCATCAAGTTCGTCCAAGACAGATTGCTCAACGGATCAGAGTTTCGCGTATTCGCTCCACAGAACACGTAAGTTGCCTTGGATCCGCCACTTTCTATATTTCTCTCTGGATATATATGCAGAGTGGATTAGAAGCCCGGAATTTTCAATTTTCCGGTCCGTTTGTGTCGGGTGCTGTAATGATGTCAGGTGCGTGGATAGAAGCATCAAGATGCGCGAGAAATTAATTAAATCCTGCGCCCTCGGTATGCAGGTGTTTAATCTGGACATTGCTCATTATTCCATTTTCGTAAACGGGAAATCGCCTCTTATTTTGCTGGATTGTTCAAATACTTCTTTGCCGAACAGTCATTGGATCTGAGAATGCTTAAATTCTTTGAAGTCGAAAAATATTCCATCAATAAAGATTTCGTTAAATATTAGACAAAGTACTTTAAAATGTAAAAGTACCGGTTTTTTGATGTTCTTCAGCATATTTTTAGTTTAAATCCGATAATTTGAAACGAAGGAAAATAAAAAAAGTCTAAAGCTTTTTTAACCCAATAAGCAATTTTATACTCATACTGAAATCGGCTCATAATAAGCAGTTTCAAAAATTTATTATTATACACTGTATTAGTTGTCTGAAAATCATTGCAAAGGATACAATTTTGTTTTACATCTGCTATAAACATAAGACCAATTTGCTTATTTTCTCACAGGCGGCAATTCGTTATTAGTTTTTCTTTAAAACCTATATAACATGACAGCGTAAAATTTGTTTCAACTAATCGATAACTGACTCAACCTGGTCATTAAATTAAGAAATAAACAT